>JANQBM010000221.1:27420246-27448826 GCA_025594535.1 Erythroxylum domingense
TATTCACAACTGCATGAGCATGTGGTGTGGTAATTTACCACACCTGGACCCGTTTCTCTGGTCCGACCCGTTCTCCGGAAACGGGATGTTACATTTATGGTTTGCTTTATCTTCAATAATTGATTGTTTATGAGAAAATAATTGCTTCTATGATTCTTTGCAAACTCCACTGGAGCATATGGTTAATTATACTTTCTCGTAATTCCATTTCAAACTATAATTTCACAATCGTAATTAGTATTTTGCTCTGCCCTTTAATGTTTTTCTAATCAATTTTATATATTAAATTGCACATATTTTAATATTTTCCTCTTTAATGGCTTAGCTAAAGTTTGAATTATGCTAGTCCCTATCTTTTATATTGTTTCAAGAAACAAATCTTTAGAACTTTTAATAATTTTACTTCATCACCTTGCCAATGTGCTTATTTTCTATTGAAACCATTCGAAACATAATGTGCTTGACTAAAATAAAAGGAGCCATCTATTGTTGTAAAGAAATTCGCTTAAGGTTTATCAACTAAATTGGGGTAGATATGAGTAAGAGATAGAAAAAATGAAGAAAGACACATACAGGGAAGATTAGAAAAATAAAATACAAATTTAGTTATTATATTATTTTACTATTAATTTTTAAATATTAAAAATATCATAAATAAATATTTAGTAGACAATAGATTGATAATATGTATTAACTATCTGTCAATTATTTATTAACATTATCATGTATGTAGATTATACCATTTAAAAGAAATTTTAACTAAATATAATATACTTTTTTTTTTCAAAAAGGAAAAATTTCACCTAACTTTCTATCAAAATATAAAATAAAATTTAACATTTTGGACCGTTCAAAATGAATCTTAATATTTACAAAATATTCAAACTAAATTCTTAATAGACAAAAAAACAAATGAAGTTATGTATCTATCAATTTTTTGCCTCATCATTAATGATATAAAAGAAAATTATTATTTTCAATGCACTTATAAGTCCTATAATGCTACTTAGAGTACATATGACCTTATATGACTCATCTATCTTAATAACAATTTAATTGATTTTAATATGATTTTTATTGCTTTGATTATTTTTAGTTAATTTTAATTAAAATTAATTAAGCTAACTTAATTTAATAAATCATAATAAATAAGAAATTCTCAAATTACTTAAATCCTAAATTTATCCTCAACTGTTTTAACCTCTTCAACGACTCCCTTATATTAGTCATCTAAAAACCATGTTTGATTTTCTCCTTAGCAAGATCAACCTTTTCAAAAATGAAAGAGTTAGGCATGAAAGAAGATTGCTGTTCCAAATTAGTGAATTGAATGTGATGAAAGTCAAAAAGCCAAAATTCAAAATGTATGAAAATAAAAGAATTTGGTTTGATAGTGAGAAAGGAGCTACAATAATTAAGATATAGTTTATCCAATTCCATCTACAGCTTGTATTTGTGTCGCTAACATAATCCTTATCCTCAATCGCTACACAAGCACTTAAATTCCATTTTCCAATCTTTGTTTTGTTTCTTTATTTCTCTCCTTCTTTTTCATGTAAACCTAGCACTAACTCTAATTCCTTACAAAAATAAAACTAAGCTTCCTTAGATTCATAGTTTTTTATGTGATCAAGAGGAGTTGTTTGCGCCTTGTTCATTTCTTTTATTAAATTATTTACCAATTGATAATTTTTTAGTTCTTAATTTCATCCTTTGTTGGACTTTGGGATTTTTCTTTCCTATTCAAGAATTTGTTACTGCTTAGTGGTTCATACCTTTTTCTCCATTGCCTCAAGATTAAAAGTGCCCATTAAATTTTAAATTAGATAAACATAAGGTGCTCAGGCAATTCCTGAAGCCCTCAATGGATTGTTTGGAACTAATATTGGCACCTTTAGCTTCTTAAGCAAATAGAGTGCTATTAAAATCTCCTATCACAAGCCAAGGAGCCTAAAATAGCATAGATCCTTTTTAGGTCCTTCGAGATTTAGTCTCCATGAAATGCTAGATTCATGACATATAAAAAAGTGAGCTTAATACACTCAGAGTGATGGAACAGATTATTCGTTACATTAATAAACTAATAGGGTAAGTGAGAGTGAATTACCTTAATTGTATTAGGGTTGTAAGCTACCATAATTCTCCCATTGTAATGAGTTAGATGATTTGAGAATGTTATGCAATTTTTTTTAAAAAAATCATAGACACTTGCTTAATATTATAGTCTTTATTTTAGTCTCTAAAATCTAACTAGAGTTGGGTTTTTAGTAAGGAAGTAGGCAAAAAATAGTTTGTTATTTTTTTAGATCAATTCAAGCCCCTAACAACCTATGATAAGATCATAAAGAATTTTTGAGTGGTAGATCCCTAGATTTGGATTCTCTTCCATTTCTTTTCCTTATGGTCCATATAAAAACAATTTCTTAGCTTGATACATCACAAGCTATTTCATTTATTTGATCATTAGTACTTTTTATGGCTTTTGTCTTCCTTTCTAATTGGTTATATCTCTTTAGGGGCTTCATGTTTCCTATAAGGACTTTAGAAGCGATTAAGGTAGGCTCAGGTGAGAAGTTAGGGGGTACAAGTTTATTCTTACCAAAATATGAAGTATTAACATTTAATTTTTTAGATGCAAGAGGATTAATCACCAAAAGAATCATCCATTGTCCTTCTTTTAGTTGAATTAAAAACCACTACTGTTTGCAGTTTTATATAAAAAACTTTCATTCTGCAAGTATATAGGTTGTAACTTTTAATATTAAAGATATTGTTCCCATGGGGATTAGATTAGTCACCTAAAAATTTGAATGAACTTTGTCTTAAATATTAAAAGATGAAATTAATTGAAAGTAAAATAAATTAACTAAAATTAAATCAAACTAAACAACTAAACTAGATAGCAATAAGAGTGAAACTTAGGGGCTATTCTATCCTTGTTTTGTTTTCCTTTTATCTTGATAATTCAATTATGTTTGATTTTAAATATTCTAAGGTTTTGATTATCCCCTCTTGAGATCTAATCAAGTAATCCTAATTCAAATAGATAACAGTTGAATTGCAACCTCTTGATTCACAAAACTACTTCTAACTAATCAATTAGATTTAAAGTAATCCTAAGGATAATTAACTTATAATTAAGTTCTCTCTTTAATTGTTTGTTAATTTGATATTTGTTTTTCTAAGAATTTAATGTGTTTTCAAGTGTTTCTTAGATGATTATCATGTATATAGGCTTATAATTATTTTATTGTTAGTGTTTAATTATTTTCTAAATGTTTGTGTGGTTTAAAGCATGAGTTCAATCTTAATTTTATGTTTCAAGAGATGTTTGATGTGTTTGTGAGTGTTAGAAAAAAGGAAATTGAAGAATATAGATGATGATGGAAGTTTGAAGGAAGGCATGATCGTGCTTGTGCATGGAGCTATATGTTCTTTGTCACAGTTGTGACAAGAAAGCACGATAGCGATAGAGAGGCTGAATTAAGGGAGCACAATCATGACTCCAAGGTCACGATCGTGATAAAGATTTTTCTAGGCATGAATTGTTTCATATTTTTAGGGTTCAAGGCTATTTTTGGAACTAAACAAAGTGGGGAAACCCTAGACACAACCCTAGAACCTTAATACACTACATAAGAACTTGAAAAGCACAAGAAAGAGTAGTATCCATTCATTATAGTGAGTCAAAAGTGGAGAGATCAGAAAAAGCTTCAGGAAATTCCAACATTCTAGATCAAGGAGTTAAACATTTTTATTCTTTTCCTTTTACTTTTTTCATTATCCTTTACGTGTTACTGGATTTCTTTAATGTTTAACATGTGTATGGATTTCTAAATCTAGATTGCTAATTATTCTGGAATTATCATGTGAACATTAATTATTGTTAATTTCAATACATATTTGAATGTTTGTGATAATTATCGTATATAAACTTAATAATAAATTGAGAGAGTGAATCAAAGTAATTAGTGTTAGGTTGTACAACGAGAGTTGGCAATTTAATAGATGACCAATTATCAAATTAATAATCAATTGAAGAGAGATCTTGATCGAGAAATTAATTATCTAATAGATTGTTTCAGATCTAATTGAATAAGTAAGAAATAGTTTATAAATCGACAGGTTAAAAATTTATAATTATCGAATTTAGTTAGGTTAATTGATTAGAACTTGAGAAAGATTAATCAAAACAATAAAAAATCTAAGATCAAACCTAAATTCAATTAACCATATTATGGTAATCAAAATAAGGAAAGAATAGTTACTAAGTTTTAAACTTTGATCAAACCTTAATTTTATTAGTAGCTCACTTGTTATTTGCTTGTTTGTTTCGTTTTATTATTTATTTCAATTTCTATTATTTAAATTTAATTCAAATCAATTCATATGACCTTAGAAAAAGTTAAATTCAAATTGTTTAGGTGGTTATAAATCCTTGTGGGAATGATAACTTTAATACTACAAGATAAGATTCGTATACCTACGGGTATTGAGAGTTTTACTATATATAAAACTTGCTCAACAAGTTGTTGGCGCCATTATCAAGGATTTTAGAATTAGGACAATTTTGATTCTTTTGATTTGAGGAATATTCGCCATTTGTGTGTGCTTGAGATTACATGAATATAAGAATCATTTAGAGTTCAAACAAAGTCGAAGAAACTCCAACTCTTGACATGACAAGGAAAGAAACAAAATTCCAAGAAAGAATAATGACGAAAGAATTCAATCACTTGACCACTAGTTCAATTAACTTCATTCAAGATCAAACCAACATTATTGAATCTGCTATAGACCAATGTGTAGTTTTATAGGTTAGCTAATGATGATCCAAACGCTTATCTACCGAACTTTTTAGAAATATATAATACTTTCCGATATAGGGCTCTTTCCCTTTACACTTAGGGATGGAGCCATGAAGCGGTACCCTTCATTCAACCCAGCCAACGTCACGATATAGGAACAATTGGTTCAAGCTTTTCTATATAACGTACTTCCCTTTTATGAAGATAACAAGACTTATCAAATAAATCATGAATTTCAAACAAAATAAGGGGGAGTCGTTATATGAAGCATGGGAGTGAAAGAAGGACTTGCAAAGGAGATGTTCTCATCATCACTTGTAAAAAGAATTCCTATTACAAACTTTCTAAAATGGAGTTAATCCACCTACAAGGGGCACCATAGATGCAGCTGCTGAAGGATCTTTAATGCAAAAAATAGTTAAGGAAGAAGAAGATTTGTTCAAGGAGATGGCAAATAATAGTTGTTTTTGGATGTTGGACCAAAGCATGCAGTAGTCAACCTTCCAGGATCAGAAGGGAGTGATTGCTATCAATTCATTGACAAAGCTAATTTAACAAAGCAACTAAATGGCCTGAAAGACTCCTCTTCAACTCCACTTAAAGCAATTCAGCATAGATACGAGTTATGCGGGCAATATAATCATATTATTATTAAGTGCTTCTTAATGCAAAACAATAATGCAGAGCAACTCACCTGCATGGGCACATAGTTTGGTCGAGGAGTGAATAATCCTTATTCCAACACATACAATCTTGAGTGTGGTTCACAAGAACTCAGTTGAGTAATCAAGGTCCACTAGAATTTTAATAAGAGAAGTCCAGTACAACATATTCCAAGATGCTTATAGAGATAATCGCTTTTAAATTTATAAGTCTAAAAGGGAAGTTTAAGTAAGTAGCAAACAACTATGTCTCTTCTATTCATGATCTAGAGGTTCAAGTGGGCTAGCTTACAAATGCATTATTTAAAAGAAGTGTAGGGAGTCTCTCAAGTAATACCAAAGAAAACTCAAGAGAGCAACTCAAGGCAATCACATTTAGAAGTGAGAAATAACTCGAATAACCAGTAGAAAAACAAGCTAAAACCCACCTTGGAGAGGATTAAAAAAAGTATAAAAAGGATGAAGGAAAGCATGAGGAGCCCTCCGATGTTGCTCATCTACTATACCAACCTAAAAATCCATTCCCATAGAGATTATAGGAGAATAAATTAGACACATAATTTGCAAAGTTCGGGGAGAAGCTGAAGACTTTACAAATTAACTTATCTTTTGTGGAGGCATTAGAAGACATGCCTAAGTACTCTAAGTTCCTTAAAGACATATTATCAAACAAGCAAACTTGGGAAGATAACTAGACTGTAGCACTAACAGAGAGTTGTAGTTCCATTATCACTAGTGATATGCCTTCCAAATTGAAGGACATAAGGAGCCTTACGATACCCTATGTACTTGGTGGTTAGAATTTACTAAATTTCTATGCAACTTAGGTGTAAATATCAGCCTTGAGCCTTTGTCAATCTTTAGAAAATTGGGGATAGGCGATATGAAGCCAACTTTGATGTTTATTTAGTTAACAGATCAAATGATCAAGAGACGGTTTGGTGTGGTGGAAGATGTCATTGTAAAGGTGGACAAGTTCATTATTCTTGTGGATTTCATAGTACTAGATTTTGAAGAGGATAGGAATTGTCCACTAATTCTTGGACAACCATTCATGAACACTAGGAGAGCATTGATCGACATTCATAAAGGCAAATTGATTCTTTATATTGGTGGTGTTCACGTGGAGTTCAATATGAATAAAGTCTTGAAAAATCCAAAATAAAGTAGCTCTTGTATGAAGATCAATATAATGGATTTATCAAAGAGCAAGAGGAAAGCTGCTTTAAAGAAGTAAAATATGAGGAACCTAAGATAAAGGATGAAGTTGAGATGGAGGATGAAGGAGAGACGGAGGAGTTGTGTGCTCCAGTAGACGAAGACATACTAGTGAGAAGTGAAACATTTATACCACCCTTCATTAAAAAGCCACCAACTCTAAAATTAAAACCTTTACCTACACACTAAGTTATACCTTTCTAGGTGAAGGCCAAACTCTACCCATCATTATTTCCAACCAACTAGATGCAGAACAAGAGAGTAAGGTGGTGAAAATCATTACAAAGAAAATGAAGGCCATAGGATGGCAGATATATGACATACAAAGTATAAGTCTAAACATAGTTATGCATAAAATTAACCTTAAAGAAGGAAGTAGAGCAATGAGGGAACATAAAAAAAGATTAAACCCTTATATGAAAGAAGTGGTTAAGAAAGAAGTAGTAAAGCTGCTAGATGGGGGGTATCATTTACTTAAAATTAGATAATGAATGGATTAACTTAGTATAATGTGTAGCTAAGAAAGGAGGAATGATTATAATGGAGAATGAAAGTGGGGAGATGACTTCCATATGAATAGTCAAAGGATGGACACTATATATTGATTATTGCAAGCTCAATAAAGTGATTAGAAAGGATTAATTTCCTCTTCCATTAGTAGATTAAGTGATAGAAAGGGTGGCTGACAATGCATTATACTGTTTCTTGGATGGATATTCAAGCTACAATCAGATTGTTATCTATCTAGCGAACCAATAAAAGACCAATTTCACATATCCATATGGAACATTTGAATAGATAGATGCCTTTTGGGTTACGCAAAACTCTAGCTACATTTTAAAAGTGTATGTTGTCTATCTTTGTATATATGATAGAAGAAATAATGAAAATTTTTATGGACAATTTTCAGTCATTGGAGACTCTTTTGAGTAGTGCTTGATAAACTTAGATAAAGTACTCCCAAGACGTGAAGAATCACACTTAGTTCTAAACTAGGAGAAGTGTTACTTCATAGTACACGAAGGTGTAGTATTAGGACATAAAATATTATACCAAGGTATTGAAGTGGATAAAGCCAAGATGGAGGTTATAGAGAAGCTTACACCACCAATTAATGATAGAGTTCATTATATACTTCTCGTTGATTGCTAGACCTTTGACTAATTTATTAGTCAAAGATGTGCCATTCCTATTTGATGATAGTTATCTATCTGTATTTAATTTATTAAATAATGCACTAATTTCAGCACCAATCTTAATGTCATTGAATTGTTCATTACTATTCAAAGTCATGTGTAATGCTAGCGACCAAAATTTGGGTTGTGTGTTAGGCCAACGGAAGTTCAGAAGACTGCATGTGATTTATTATACAAGCAAGACATTAATGGGGCCGCAACTGAATTACACCACTACTGAGGAGTTTCTAATAGTGATATTCATAAGTGATCAGTTTCAGTCTTATCTTTTAGGATTTAAGGTGATCATTTTTACTGATCTCGCTATACTGAAATATTTGTTCACCAAAGAGGATGCAAAACTAAGACTGTTTTGATAGGTGCTACTACTATAAGAATTTGATATTGAGATCAGAGATAAGAAGGGAGCGAAGAATGTGGTAGTTGACTCTTTATCACATTTAGAAATAGCGAAATTAGAGCAAAGTGAAGACATTAATTACAGATTCCCCGATGAAACCTTGATGTTGCTCAATTGCCTTGTGGTACCATGGTATGCTGATGTATCAAACTTCGTTGCAAGCAGTATTCTCTATTTAGATTTATCTTATCAATAGAAAAAGAGATTCTTGTATGATTTCACCTATTATCTATGGGATGCCTAATCCTTTATAGGACATGAGCTGATGGAATAATTAGAAAGTGTACTCCGAAGGAAGAAATGTTATACATATTGACACTGTGCCATAAAGCTATCTATACTGCGCATTATAGAGCGAACAAAATAGTGGTGTGAGTCTTAAATTTTGGATTTAATTTGGTTGAATTTGTTTAAGGAGGCTCAGAAGTTTTTGGCACAATGCAATTGATGCCAAAGAGTGGGGAATATCTCAAAACAAGATGAAATGCCATATTTAACATTCCAGAAGTCGAAGCATTTAATGTATGGGGACTAGACTTCATGGGACCATTTCCATCCTCTATGGGGAACACTTATATCTTAGTCAGAGTGGATTATGTGTCACGATAGGCTAAAGCCACAACAACTCCAACAAATGATGGAAAAGTGGTGTAAAAATTTATCAAAAGACTATTTAATAGATTTGGAGTGCCATGAGCTATAATAAACGATAGAGGAGTATGTTTATGTAATAAATCTTTCGCAGCTCTTCTAAAGAGATATGGAGTTAATCATTATATTGCCACTCCATACTACCTGCAAATAAGTGGACAAGTGGAGGTTGTGAATCGCGAGCTTAAACCATTATTGGAGAAGTTGGTAAGTAGTTTAAGGAAGGATCGGACATTAAAGTTGGATGATGCCTTATGGGCCTATTGTACTGCCTTCAAAACTCTAATTGACATGACACTATTTAGGCTTATTTATGGTAAGGCTAGTCATCTACTCATGGAACTAGAGCATAGAGCATAATGGGTGATAAAAGCCTTAAATTTTGATTGGAAGCAAGTGAGTAAGTGAATGCTTCTACAATTTAATAAACTCGACGAGCTTCACCTAAATGCATATGAAAATGTTAAACTATATAAGGAAAAAGTGAAGAAATGGAAAGATTATCATATTAAAAAGAAAGAGTTCAAAATGGGAGATGCGGTGTTACTTTATAATTCAATTTTAGTAATTGGAAATTGCTCTTTAATCCAATTTGAATCAAAGCAAGTTTACTCATTTTTTTTGAGGTGAATTCAAAATTGTTCGAATTGTATAATCGTAATGATTGCCGGACCCTCTCCTCGTTCCGCCTGCTGTCCTATTGGAATAGTAGCCTTTGGGCTTTGCCTGCCCTTGATTTGATATTACTTTATAATTCAAGATTGAAGTTGTTTCTCGGAAAGCTCAAGTTAAGGTGGAGTGGGCCTTTTAAAGTGACCTACATTTTGCGCATAAAGCTTTGAGATTGGAAAATCAAATCAAGGAAACCTTCAAGGTGAACAAAAAACTGTGTAAATGTATCTTAGAGGAGGCTTTTCATAAGAAAGGGAAGTAATTTCTTTTCTTTCAAATCATTAAAAATTTTTTTGAATGATGAAAGGTCTAACTAATGACTATAAATTAACAAGTTTTAGTATTTAGGTTTTTTCTTGAATTCTAGTGTTTAGGTCTTTATTTTCATATTTTTTGGGTGGTTTAAATTTCTAATTTTCATGTTTTGAATTTATTATAAATTAGGGAACCAATCTAAGGGGATACTAAGGAAAAATGAACGAAATGGGACAACGTGTGCCATTTTCAACCTGTCATGATTATGCCTCATGGGAGCACAATCATGCATGCCAAGTTAAGTCTCTGTCATGATCATGCTCCAAGGTCACGATTGTGACATGCTATGTCTTCCACCCTTTAAACCCTATTTTGCCCCTCCTTTTTTAGCCTTAACCCTTTATATTCATCTTTTCTCATCTTTTGCATCTAACTTATCTCTCTAAACCTAGCAGCCACCTTCCAAACTCTTAAACTCTATCAACTTTCTCTTCATTGTTACTTAGTTTTTTCACTATTTTCTTTCGTCTTTCATCTTTGTATTCATCCTACATAAATCTAGTAATTTCTACACAAAAATCACGTCTTTAGAGTGGTTCTTACAAGATTTCATTTAACTTTTTTTCTCATATTTTTTGGGAGTTTTGTGTATTTTTATTGTGTTCTTGGTTGATTTTGCAGTTATATATTTATTCTTGTAGCCAAGAATAAAATTTTTTTCTCAATGCTCACAACTAAAAGGGAAAGCTCAAGTTTCGGGGAAGGGTGAACATGATAGGGTTGCAGATTTTAGAGCACCTTTGTCGATTTGTTCGAAAGAATAAGATATTCGATTCCAAACTCTTAACTCTAGAATTGTGATTGCACCTAGATATTTTGATTTTGAAATATTGGAAAATATGGGGTTGAAAGAAAAGATTGAGACTTTGAGTACGAAAATTTTAAGGGAATAATTTATTAATTTTGATTATGATGTATGTAGGGAATTAATCTTGGAATTTTATAATACTCTGCAATTTGAGCCACAAAATTTGGATAATTTTTGGTTTCAATTGAAGGGCCACCCTTATAATTTAGATTATTATATTATGGAAAAAATTGGTGGATTTCCTATACTGAACATTATTTAAAAACATGATAACTTTTGCCCTAAGTAATATTGGAAGCAATTAACGGGGTTGGATGTCTTTGTTGTTAGAAATGCACATAATAATATTATTCTCAGTCATTGGCATCTATTAATGCTTAAATTTATATATCATACTGTGTTGAATAATTTGAAAGTAACAAATGTTCTATTAAAGACTTATTTATAATTTGGTGCATGGATAATAATGTCAATGTTTGTATTTCAACCCATATTTTTCATACAATAGCTACATCTTTTAAAACAAAAAATAGCTATCTTAGCATAGGTTATCTTATTACTATGCTCATTGTATATCATGGTGTATCTATGGAGGGACTAACCATTGTTTTTACTAAGTTTATTAATCACACTCATCTAAGGTGAGTTGAGATCTTGATGGTCCATGATATAAAACTTTAAGATATTAGTTCCAAAACTTATATGAAATATAGGACTGGACAAGCTAGCTCTAGTTTTACACCAGCACAACATAAAACTGAAATCTTATCAAGTAAAGAAATTGAGAATGATGACAAGGAAGGATGGGAGAAAGTCTTCAATTTAGTTTCTATAAACAACAGGCCCATGGTAGAGCGTTTGAACACTATGGAGGTAAAATGAAGGAGTTTGTGTGAGATCAATGTAAGCAACAATATGACAAAAAGAAGATTTCAAAGTACCTTGCTATTTAAGGTGTTCAGATTCCTTCACCTACTCCATCACCGCTTTCATCTCCATAAGTGTTTCTTGCTATAAACTTTTTTATTTGTTATTTATTTTTATGTGTGTTTTTTAGTTTTTTACATTAAAGACAATGTGTTGTCTAAGTGTAGGGGCGTTTATGCATTAACATGTTTGTGTGTGAATTTTTCATATCATATTATGTTAGTTTTAATTAGGTTGACATTGTGTGAACATTTTGTTGCATATGTGTGAATTGTGTGAATGTGTTAATAATAAGAATTTTATGGAATTAGTTTAGCTTTGAATGTGGTCATTTACTGTGTTAAGGCATTATAACTTATGAATTTTATGTTTATCTTTGGATGAACATGCATGTTAATTAGGATATGACACCTATTCTTCACTTTAGGAAATTTGTTCTATAAATTTATAATTATAAGTCAATTGAATTGGTTAATATTATTGCTACCCTTTCATGGGAATGATTGAACAAAAAGAAATGCAATAGGAAAAGAAATAAAAAAATAATGTGTTAAATAAAATTCCTATTCTGATGGCCCTTTTTGAAAAAAATTAGATTAAGAATAGAGTTTATATCCAGTTGAGAGTGTGATATAGCTAGATAACTAGTGGCATTCAAGAAAAAATGTTTATCTTTGCGTAAAAAGGTTAGAATGACATTCCAACTAAGTTAAATAAAAAAAATGACCTAGTTGAGTAATCAGGGACATTTATGACAAAATGTTTACCTTTAAGTCAAAAGACTAGGTTAATGTTAAAGAAAATTTTAAAAATGGTGTTACAATAAATAAAACCTACTGATCTTTTAAAATAGCAAAAATTTTCATTAAAGGACTTAGTGTAGTTGCCTTTTTGACAGATCACTAATTATAAATGTGTTTATAAGTACCATAGGTGTATGAATAGGGTGTTAATAGAACTTAAACATGAAAGGAATAGGTTAGTATGTTGGTTCAATTGGAATGATTAATGTTTGCGATTAATTTGATTCCATAAGATTCATTGCCACTATATCATTATTACATGTTGCATGAATATGTGATTATGTGTTTTTGTGTTTGTTTGTGTTTTTTTTCTTGAGGACAAGAAAAAGTTTTAGTATGGGGATGTTGATAGGTATAGATCTTACTATGTTTTTTTAGGAGTTTTAGTGTCTTTTCAAGTGTTTCTTAGATGATTATCAAGTGCATAGGGTTAAATTGTGTTATTGTTAGTGTTTGATTATGTTCTAAATGTTTCTATAGTTTAGAGCATGAATTTAATCTTAATTTTATGTTTCAAGAGGTGTTTGATGTGTTTGTGAGTGTTGGAAATTAAGAAATTGAATAACAAAGAAGATGGATAAAGCTTGAAGGAAGGCACGATTATGTTCCTTGAGCATAATCGTGACAGATGTGTGTAGAGTTACATGACTCTCTGTTATGATTGTGACAAGGGAGCACGATCGTGACAGAGAGGTTAACTTAAAGGAGCACGATCTTGATTCCAAGCTGACAATCGTGAAAGTGGTTTTTCCAGGTGTGAATTGTTTTTCGTATTTTTTAGGATTCAGGGCTGATTTTGGAATCCTACAAAGTGAGGAAACCCTAGACACAACCATATGACATTAATGCACTATATAATAATATGAAAACATAAGAAAGAGAAGCAACCTTTCATTATAGTGGATGAGAGAAGAGCTTCAGGAAATTCCAACATTCTAGATCAAGGAGTCAAACAATTTTTATTCTTTTCTTTCTATTTTCTTCCTTATCCTTGATGTGTAATTGGATTTATTTTATGTTTAACATGTCTAAGATTTCTAAATCTAGATTAGGAATTATTTTGTGAACTTTAATTATTGTTGATTTCAATACATATTTGAATGTTTGTGATAATTGCCATGTATAAACTTGACAATAAATGGAGAGAGTGAGTCAAAGTAATTAGTGTTAGGTTGTACAACAAGAGTTGTCAATTTAATAGGCCCACAACTATCAAATTAATGATCAAAGAAAGAGAGATCTTGGTTAGAAATTAGTGATTTAATAAATTGATTCAGACCTAATTGAATAATTTAGGATTAGTTTGTGAATCGAGAGATTACAAAATTATAATTATCAAATTCAATTAGGGTTAATTGATTAGATCTTGAGAGAGAGTAATCAAAACATTAGGAAATCTAGGATCAAACATAAATTGAATTAATAAGATTAGGGGAATAAAAAAAAAAGGAAAGAATAGTTCTTAAGTATTAAACTTTCATCAAACCCTAATTTTATTGGCAGATAACTTATTATTTTCTTATTTGTTTCAATTTCTATTATTTAAATTTAATTCAAATCAATTTTGTATTACCTTGGAAAAATTTAGATTTAAATTATTTGTGTTTATAAATCCTCATAGGAACGATAACCTTAATACTAAAAAATTTGAATCATATACTTGCAAGTATTGAGAGTTTTATTATATATAAAACTTGGTTAACAATATTTGTAGGTCTATTAAGGTATCAACACTCCTTGCACAACTTAATACATATAAATTTGATTCAATCTTTCGATTTCTTATTAAATGTAAGTATGAAAAATACCAAAAAGCATCATATATTGAATTTAACAAGATAAAAGTTAACAAAAAATTTCAAGAATAAATCCTAATATAGATTTGAATCTCATAATCATGTTCTACACAGAACTAATTAGAATTGCGTCTAAGGCAAGGAAAAGAATAAGTAACTAATGAATAAACTTGAAAGCCTTGATCTATAAGTTCTAGAAGGTTGGAATTGACTTGATGTTTCCATTATTTGATGTTTTTACTTTATGATATGTAGAACATTTTTGCATTTTCACTCTTCCTTTTTAGGTATCTCTGATTACTCTTGTTGCATCTCGCTAAATTCAGACACTTCTAATCCACCTCTTTTTCTTGCCTTTTTATTATCCTTATATATCAACGAACTAGGATTTTTGGGATATACACAGTCACTTACACAGTTGTGTATATGATCGGGTACCTAAAAAATTCTTAATTCATAGCATCAAACAATTATAGAGACTTAAATGGGACATACACAGTCGTGTAACTCCACAAAGGTAGGAATTGCATCTTTAATTATCCACACATTTACAGAGACTTACATGGTTAATATAAACAACCATGTAAGTCCATAATTGCTACAATTCTTCCATTCCAAGCCACGATTTCACCCAAATACATCTCCTCTTAATCTATAAAGGTAATTGTTACCTAAACAAAAGTTAAAGTGAATTAAATACCAAAAATACTATAAAATACTTAAATAAAAAGAAAAATACATTAAATATAGGTATATAAATATAGACAAATAATTGTCTATCAAATATCCCCACACTTAAACTTTTGCTTGTCCTTAAGCAAATCATAATCTAATTCATCAAACTTACAAATAATCATCCCATATTAACCTCAACTTGTCCATCCATACTCTTCATCATCATATCATATCAATCAAATTAACATATAATTAGATTCAAGTCATTATAGAACCAACCTTCATAAGTTAATATCATGATCAATCACATAGACAATCATTTCGAAATCAAAAGCAAAATTTTTACACCCTCACCAATGTTTTACTTAATGCACTCAAAGTGTTTAAGGTGAAAATGTAATAACTCTCAAATCAATGGGAAAAAAATTCTTAAACATAAGCTTACAATAAACTCACATCTCCATCACATATAAGTAAAATAGAAAAAAAATCAAAAGGTCTTAACAAAGCTTAGGTTAAGGTATGATAAGGATAACAAAAAGGGTGATAATATTAAATGAAATTTATATAAACAAAATTACATGTAATTTAGTTCTTCAAAATATAGGTCCTTCATACCATAATTCCATTGGTATCGTAACTTTAACATTTTTCAATAATTTTTTTTACTTGTTATGCTCGCAACATTTTTTTCAAATATTAATCATGTACGAACAATTAAAGAAGTTTTGGACTTTTCAAAATTTCAAGTTTCAAGCAGTCAAGTAAATGTACATAGCCTTCAGGGTTCAAAGTAAAAAGTTTTTAAGAAAAATAATGTAAAACTAATAAAGTGGTTATAATCAATGAAAAGGTTAAGTCTCAAAATTGATTTTTCCTAAGGAATACAAAATGGTAGGATAATAACCAAAAAAAAGGCTAAACAAAGGTTCAATCTAAATGTCTTTATCATTTAAATGCTTCTAATTTAATAAACATGATCTTAATATAAATAAGAAAAGCAAGTTCTAGAATTTTCTAATTATGCATGATAACACACTTAAAAGAATAAAAGAGCTAAATAATAATGATATATTTGCTCTTAGGCTCAAAAACTTACAAAAATGATTTTTTGTGTAAATAATATGCAATTTTCATTCAAAATTATTACCTTAATGATTGCTAAAAATATAAATTATAAAAACAAATTTATTCTAGCTTTCACCCTCTTATATACTAATTCAATTCAATAATTAATAATGATATAAAGTATTTTGGACAGATTTTAGCTAATTCGATGTATCAGTTAATAAGATTTAATAAATAAGATTATAATAAATTTAAGAAAATTGAAACCACTTTCCCTTCGCTTAAAATTATACATTATCCTCAGTGTACACAATATAAACACAATAAAATAAAATAAAATAAGAGCAAAAATTAAGAAAGGTTTATTGGTACTGCCCTGAATAATAATATATATAGAGTCTTAAAGAGAGGAAAATCCATCCTATAAATTACAACCTCGCAAAATATAAACAAAAAGGTTAAAAGATAAAAGAAAAATAATAACGAAAATAACTAAAGGGCATAGAAATAAAAATAACATAGATTAAAATAACATGTCACTAATGTTTAAACAAAAGACAATAACAAGATGAAGTAAATAAGAAAAATAAAAGAAAAAACCGAATACAAGCATCCCTCAATCTTGTGGTGAATCTAGCATAGTTGTTGAAGGAGGGTCATCAGGTCGTACTTCCTCAAACTGCTGTGCAGTTGAAGACAATACAATCATTTGAAATGGTGGAGGTAAGAAAGACATTCTAAGATGGCCTTCCATCTGCATCAATAGTTCCACAATCCATCAATTATGGGCTGCTCTGCATCTACCTTGAGCTTTGAGCTATTCATTCACTCTATAATCTCTATCTGTAGTACTCGAATAATATGTTGAATACCCAAGTTCTACGCTGTTAGACTCGAAAATTTTCTTAGAATTTAGTCCATTAATTTAGCAAGCATAAATAGAAATTAGAAAATTTTTAAATTAGAATATGTTAGAGTTAGTCATGAATATATGTTATTTACATGTGTTTGTATGAATTAAATAGAGATGTTAAAATTAAATTAGTGTGTAATAGACATAAAAGAATAAAGGAGTAAGTAGGAATTAAATTAAATGTGGAAGGGTAAACTTAAAAGGACTAAAAGTGGTCTTAAATAAATAAGAAAGTAAATGAGAAAGAGGTAGTGAAGAATGTGTGAAGCGTTAGTAAGAAAGAAAAGAAAAATGTATAAGGAACTAGAAGAAGAGAAGGAGAAAACAAACCAGAAAATAAGAAGAAGGAAAGAAAGAAAAAGGAGAAAGAAGAAGAAAGAGTAGGTTTAGCTGAGCCTTAATTAGGTAACTTTCATCTTTTCTTCTTGCTTTGGTAGCAAAAGGAAATAGAGAAAAAGAGTTTCTTTTGTTGGAAATAAAGGGAGAAAGGAGGACCAAGAAACTTATTTGTTTTTTATTATTAAATTTTTATGAATTTTCTATTTGTATATTTGGTTGAATGAAAATTTGTTTATTTGAAGGAAACCAAGAAAATCTAAGTCAAGAGAAAAAGGAAAGGTAAACTTAAGTTTGGATTTGCAATCAACTAGGTGGGTAGTATGTTTATAGTTATTATGTTTGGTTGATTTCTTGCTTGCTTGTATGTTTAAATGCTTGACTTTGAATTGTTACGATTGTTGGAAAATGTGCTATGATTTATTTTCATGTTATGCCTTGAAAGATGTTACTGCTTTTGGTATTAATGAAAAGAGGAAAATAGAAGAGTTTGAGTTCGAGTTTAAATTGCAAACAGAAGACAGTAAAGTTTGAGTTGAACAAAGGTGAAAAGGTGGTGTTAATGGGAGATAGGAAAGCAAGCCCACCTATTATTATTTCAGCTGTAACAGCAGAGAAAATGATGAGGAAAAGATGTGAAGCATTCTCAGCATATGTGGTAGACACGAAGGTAGATGGAGGAAAATTAGAAGATATTTATATGGTCAGGAAATTTCCAGATGTCTTTCCAAATCAATTACTAGGATTACCACCACTTAGAGAGATTGAGTTTACCATAGTGCTTTCTCCAGGCACTGTACCAATGTCAACTCCACCTTATAGAATGGATCTGGCAGAATTGAAGTAGCTTAAAGAGTAGTTAGAAGAGCTATTGGAGAAAGGTTATATTCGGCCTAGCTCTTTACTTTGGGGAACTCTATTTTTTTTGTGAAAAAGAAAGATGGATCATTAAGGATATGTGTGGACTCCAGGAAGCTCAATCATGTCACCATTAAGGATAGATATCCCCTCCCATGCATAGATGAATTATTTGATCAATTACAAGGGGAAAAAGTCTTTTTTAAGATAAACTTGAGATATGATTACCACCAATTGAGAATAAAGGAGTCTGACGTGCTAAAGACTGTCTTTAGAACACGATATAGGCATTTTGAGTTCTTAGTTATGCCCTTTGGATTAACTAATGCCCCTGCAGTCTTTATGGACTTAATGAATAAAGTCTTTAAGCCTTTCTTCATCTTTATAGATGATATATTAGTTTATTCCAAGAGTGACAAGGAGTATGAAGAGAACTTAAGGATTGCCTTGGAGATATTGAGGAAGAAAGAGATGTATGCCAAATTAAAAAAATATGAATTTTAGCTAACAGAAATGGTGTTTCTTGGACGTGTAATTTCAAAAAAGGGGATAAATGTGGATCCAAGGAAAATAGAAGCTGTAGTTAAATAGGAAGCACCCAAAAATGTAATGGAAGTGAGGAGTTTCTTGGGTTTAACTAGTTATTACAGAAGATTTGTAGAAGGCTTTTCCATGATAGCAGCCCCACTCACCAAATTGAGAAGGAAGAGTCAGAAGTTTGTGTGGATAGAAGAATGTCAGAAGAGCTTTGAAGAATTAAAGAATAGACTCATAACTACACAAATTCTGACCTTGACTTCTAGTGGTGATGGATATATAGTATATAGTGATGCCTCAAGGAAGGGATTGGGGTGTGTGTTGATGTAAGGAGATAAAGTGATTGCCTATGCTTCCAAGCAATTAAAGGGCAGAGGTGATTCTTAAAGAAATGAAGTGATAGCACAATGATCTACTTACTATGATTAGTGATTAAGTGAGCGTGGTATCCCTAGGAGATGAATTATCCCACATATGACTAGGAGCTGGCAACCGTAATTTTTTCATTGAAAATATGGAGACATTACTTATATGGAGTCACCACCAAGGTATTTACAAAACAAAAGAGTCTTAAATATTTGATGAGCCAAAAAGAGTTAAATCTGAAGCAAAGAGGGTGGTTAGAACTACTGAAGGATTATGACTTGATGATAAACTACCACTTGGGGAAAGCTAATGTAGTAGCAGATGAACTGAGTAAAATATCTTCCTTTGTTGAAGTAGTTAACCAAACTTAAGGTGATGTTGAGGCAAGTCGATATTGACTAATTTTAGAATAAGGCCACTGTTGAATAATAAGATTAAGGAATTGAAGGAGCAAGATGAGTACTTGAGCAGGCTTAGAGAAGAAATTAAAAATGGTAAGCCCTCTGAAATAGAGATAAAAGAAGATGGATTAGTGGTGGCAGGCAATAGATTTTGTATTCCAGACATGCAAGAGTTGAAGAATGAAATTTTTGATGAGGCACACAATGCTCGATATGTAATGCACCCGGAGAGTACAAGAATGTATAGAGATTTAAAAGAGCATTTCTAGTAGAGAGGAATGAAAAAAGAGGTTATAGAGTATGTTGGAAAATGCTTAGTGTGCCAACAAGTTAAAGCAGAACATCAAACACCTACCTGCAAGCTTAAACCTTTGTTTGTTATTAAAAGAAAGTGGGAGAAGATTATATTGGATTTCTTGATGGTATTGCTAAGGACTAGCAAGAAGCATGACGCAATATGGGTGATTGTTGATAGGCTAACCAAGTCAGCACATTTCCTGTTAATTAAACAAACATATTCTTTGAACACCTTGGCCAAGAAATACATAGATGAAATAATCAGACTTCATGGGATTCCAAGTTCTATAGTCTTAGATAGAGATCCTAGATTCACCTCCAGATTTTAGGGAAGCTTACAAGAGGCTTTGGGAATCAAGTTACATTTTAGCACAGATTTCCATCCACAGATTGATGGCCAATTAGAGAGGAAAATAAGGACATTAGAGGCAATGTTAAGAGCTTATATTACAGACTTCAAAGGCTCATAGGATGATCATCTACCTTTAATTGAGTTTGCTTACAATAATTCCTACCACTCCAGAATACATATGACACCTTATGAAGCTTTGTATGGTAGGAGTTGCAAAACTCCTATTTGTTGGGATGAGAAAGGTGAAAGGAAACTTTTAGGACCTGAATTGGTGCAAGCTACAATTAACAAGATTAATTTAGTGAAGCAGAGACTTAAGGAAGCTCAAGATAAGATGAAGAGCTATATGGACGAACATAGAAAGGAGATGGAATATGAAGTTGGAGATAAAGTATTTCTTAGAGCCTCTCCATAGAAAGGAGTCTTAAGATTTGGTAAAAAGGGCAAGCTCAGTTCAAAATACATAGGCCCTTTATGAGATTATTAAGAAAATTGAGTCTTTAGCCTATAAGTTAGCCCTACCATTAGAACTATCTAAGATTCATAATGTCTTCCATGTATTATTATTGAGGAGATATAGATTAGTTCCTTCACATATAGTCCAAACTTCAGAGGTTAAACTAAGGGAAGATTTGACTTATGAAGAATAACCAGTAGAGATTCTAGATTCAAAGAAAAAGGTCTTGAGAAACAAGACTGTGAAGTTGATTAAAGTCTTATAGACGAACCATGTAAGAGAAGAGGCAACATGGGAGCTTTTGGAAGCCATGAAGGAGAAGTATCTACACTTAATTGTAAACCTAAGTAAGGATTTAGAGGACGAAATTCTTTAAGGGGAGGAGAATTGTTGGAACCCAAATTTTTCTTAAAATTTAGTCCATTAATTTAGTAAGCATGAATAGAAACTAGAATTTTTTAAATTAGAATCTACTAGAAGTTTAGTCATAAATATATGTTATTTAGATGTGTTTGTATGAATTAAATAGAGATGTTAGAATTAAGTTAGTGTGTAATAGACATAAAAGAATAAAGGAGTAAGTAGACATTAAATTAAATATGGAAGGGTAAACTTGAAAGGACTAAAAATGGTCTTAAACAAAAAGAAATGAGAAAGAGGCAGTGAAGTGCGTAAAGAGTGTTGGATATGTTAGCAAAAAAGAAAAGAAAAACGTAGAAGGAACTAGAAGAAGAGAAGGAGAAAAAGAACAGGAAAGAAGAAGAAGGAAAGAAAGAAAAAGGAGAAAAAAAGAAGGAGTAGGTTCATCTGAGCCTTAATTAGGTAACTTTCATCTTTTCTTCTTGCTTTGGTAGCAAAAGAAACTAGAGAAAAAGAGTTTCTTGTGCTAGAAATAAAGGGAGAAAGGAGAGGACCAAGAAACTTATCTATTTTTAATTATTAAAGGTTTATGGATTTTCTATTTGTATATTTGGTTGAATGAAAACTTGTTTGTTTGAAGGAAACCAAGAAAATCCAAGGTAAGAGCAAGAAGAAAGGCAAACTTGAGTTTGGATTTACAATCAATTAAGTGGTAGTATGTTTATAGTGATTATGTTGATGGGCTGATTTCTTGCTTTCTTGCATGTTTAAATCATTTTGTTCATCACATGTACGTTAATTCATAGCCTTCTCCTGGCTGCCCACTTATGGCATATTAGCTTCTAAGAAACGAACTCATTTTATTCATGGTGTAAACTTCGGTTTCTCCATTTCGTTCCATAGGACTCTCTCAAGCCATTATGTTTTTGCATTTCATCTTGATTTGTTGAGCATGATACACACTTGAGTGAAATGTTGATGGTTAAATATTCATGATATGAGTTATGTGATATTTATGTGATAACATTTTGTACTATGAGTTCTTTGAGCTAAACATGTAGATAACTAAATTGCTAGATTAATATGAGTTAGATATGTGCTTGATTGTGTGTAGCTCGTTACCAATGGCTATAAACATATTAGCCATTGAGCTTCATAACTTAACCTATTATTTTTCACTTCTCAGGTGCAGAACAAGAAGATAATTGATCCTTCAAGCTTTGACAAACTCCAAGATATCTACTTTTTGTAACTAAGTTAGTTTGACTATATTTTGGTAGCTTTATAAGCATATCAAGCATGAGCATTCATTTATATTTTGTACTATGATATTGTTATGACCTTGTTATGTAATTAAAGCTGTGTACACACATTGTTTTGATCTAGTAATGAAAGTAAGAGTTGAAGAATTTCCCTTCTGTACATATTCAAAGCTATCGTTTGTGTTGGGTTGTTAGTTGTTGTTGGAAATGGAATAATATATTGTTAGATGGCCCTGGATAGATTTAAAATAAGTTGTTATGTTAGAAATCATGTAAGTATACTTAGTGCTTGTTGGATCTGGGTTTTCTTTTTGGAATATGTGAAAGCCTCATAATAGGCAAAAGAAGAAAAAGGGGACTTAGTTGTACCATTAATCTAGGAAAAATTGGACAAAGTTGTCTTCAAAACAATTATAGCTCATCCTCTTAGCGTTCCAATGGTATATCACATGAAATTTTAGGATTTCAGATGAAAGAGATATGGACTTTACATGATAACGTCACGGGTGCTAGCAGAGGCTGCCACGCAATCCCTGATAAAGTTTATGTTCTAATTTCAATGATTAAACTGTATTGATGTAGGCCGAATCAGACAAAGTTATCTTCATAAGGTTGTAGCTTATTCTTTTAGCTTTCCAATGGTATAAAATTTGTAATTTTTGGACTTCAGAATTAAGAGATATGATCTTTACAAGTTTGAGTGTTAGAACTCTTTCACTTGGGGTGCACGATCGTGCACTAGCCCTATCATGACAAAACCCCTCTTTCACTAGGAGTGCATGAGGGTGACCGAAGGAACTCACCAAAATTGGGTAAAATATGGAATTTTAAGTTCTCATTATAATTTGGAGCTTCCAACCTTCTCCTCACTTAATCTTCACCTGATCCTCTCATAATGTAGCAATGTAATAAGTACTGAGACCCGAACCCAACATACGCCATATGTTTCTCTAGCTGAGCTATCTTTAGCTAGTCTGGGTGTGGTGTCGGCATCATTGATACTTCTACATTAACCTCCTCTTGCGTGACTCCTCTCTTTTGGGATGGTAATGAGTTCTGTTATAATGGCTGCTCAGCTATGTGTGGATCCTTGTCTCCTTCTTATGTAACTAGTTCATCAAGAACCCTAATCCCGACGTACCATATGCATATGTGTCATCATATCTAGATTCAACACTATTATAATGCCAACCATTTGCATCGCTAGTAGTTTATCAAATACTCCCAGCCTTCATGCAAGCTTTGTTACAGAAGGTTCGATATAGATTATCTCAACCTTCTTCTCCTCAGTCTGACGCCAGATGAACTGGACTATTATATACCCTAAATGTATTAGTGTCCACTCACTCATGCTTCTTAAGTAGAACACCCTACCTACTCAACATATGGCTTAGAATTCCATATATGTATTTTAGTGTCAAGTATTGTGGAGATGGTTCCTTAGATCTACTAAGGTCATACTCACCATCCTTGCTAATAGTGCTCGAGAATTGGCAAGAAGACATCCCCCATGGGAAGTCTATCCATAAGGCTACGTAGTCTGGCGCTCCCATGAACTCTTGATCATATAAACCTATTGTGATAGAGAATTTTGAGTAGCTCATATGGATCGTTCCCCTAGCAACCGAATTGTAGTGGCCTTTCTCCTTAAAGAATTTGGAGAGAACTTTGAGTGTCAACTCCCAGTATGAGGGATCCATTATCTCAAAAACTTAAGACCATATTCTAATGTCAATAATTGGACTAAACAGAAAATATGGTAAAGATAGGATCTGAAACTTTGAAGAATAAACTGAACTGATCTAGGTAGATTTAGGCTAAGTGGTCTACATGAAAGTTGTAGATTATTCTTTTATCTTTCTAACGCTATAAAGATCGAAATTTTTGGACATCAGATGTAGAAGTTATGACCTTTATAAGATAGCTGTGTTTGGGTGCATTTATGTATAATTGAAGTATAATTTTGGCTGAAATGGTAACCTTAATTAATTGATTAAACTGTATCTATACATGCGGAATTAGCTAAAACTGTCTTCATGAAAGTTGTAGATCTTTTTCTTATCTTTCCCATGATATATAGTTTGTAATTTTTGGGATTCTGGATTGAGAGATATGTTAATTAGAAGAAAGGATGTTTTAACTGGGAAGTCACGATCGTTACCCGTAACGATCGCGACTTTCTCAAAAACTGACCAAGTGGCGATCGTAACATGGTACGATCGCGACGTTCGCAGATTTCTTCAATGTCACGATCGTAACACGGTATGATCGCGACCCGATTGAAATATTTTTTTATTTTTTATTTTTTATTTAACCCAATTTCTATTAATTCTTTTTGCACCCAAAATCATTATTCCTTGTTCATTTTTGCTATGGATAATTTTCATTAAATTGTTAAGTATAAAATTATAACTTATTTCTTTATTTGTTATGATCTACTAATTATTTTATTAATATTGGATTGATTTTATAAAATTATTTTATTTTTGAATAATCCAATTATATGACCGAAATTATGATATAATCCTACCACCAAACATCCGCGTCTAGAATTCCCAATTATTATTATTATTATTATTAAATATCAAATGGTGACACATCCGTACGGGGACCGGGGCCAACACAATGTTAAGCAGTCAATATACTATAAGCAGAATGGTTAAAGATACCTATTAGAGGTCTTATCTCTTGAATATGGACATTAACGCTATAGAAGAGGATATGGAAGTATGGAAAATATCAAACAATAAACAGTTCTCAAATTGTTCAACTAGGAGGTTGCATTGGAACTCTAACCCTAGAGTAGAGTGGCACAAATTGGTATTGGTAGTCCAAATCCTACCCAATGTAGCAATCAACCTCTATTTAGCAATTCAAAGAAAACTCCCTATAATTGACAGACTAAACTTATATCTGACTATCCCAAATAGGTGCTACTTATGCACAAAAAATTAGGAGAGCATTGATCAAATATTATTTGAATGTTTATATACTAACAAAGCTCAAATATTATTTTAATGTTTATATACTAACAAAGCATGGAAGGAGATAACAAATAGATGTTGTTCATGCAACCCACCTAACACATGGAATGAAATCATGGCATGGAGCATGGCATAAATATAGAAACTATGTAAAATAAAGACTTGGATTTTCAAAGTAAACTTTTCTTATCTATTTATAGAAGTTTAGGAAGAGAAAAACTGACATGTCTTCATAGAGAAATCCAGTTAGTATGGAAGCTTCATAGCTAATACTGTCAATCGCATCAAAACACACATATGTGCACACAGAGGTAGCCATGTTCAAAGATAGAGGGAAATGAAGATGGGAAATCACCTGAAAACACCAAAAGGGGAAGAATGCTTCATCTGGAGAAATAAAGGTAACGCTAACGAGGTTGCTTCATCTGGACATCACATGTAAGGCATGTGGTATGCCTAGGAAAGTAATATTTAAAAACATTCCATAAAGCCTAGAAACTTTGGTTGATCTAAACAAAACATTACTATATTCAGTTTATAGCCAATGAAATCCCTTTTTTACTGCTAAAAAAAAGAAGTCAAGTGGATTAAAAGTAAAGAAGATTAAAATTATTCTTTGGCTAGCAAACCATGGCAATTAGACTTATACCCGTATCTTAGTCTTCTAAGTATTTTAGGATATCAACATTGCATAAATATTACATACTGTGTGCATATGCATAAATATTTCATAATCAAGAGTAAATTTATTTTTTATATTGATTTTCAAACTACTTTTAAGGAAAATTTATAAATGTATTTGAGTGTGTTTAAGTCATGTTTTGATAAAGATATGAGGTTTACTTTTTGATAGCTTGAAGTTTTTGTTTCTGATGGCTAGTTTATAACTAGTTCATAATGACTAATTTTCAAAGAATATTTTTGTTTCAAACAATTAGGAGTAAGGGTAATGAGTAAGAATAGGCTATAAGTGAATTGGGAAAAGTATTTTTGACATAATAGAAAATTTGCATGAGCATATATAAACGTGATAGTTATAGGTTGCATTATGTTTTAGTGGGTAATTTAGTATATTTTTAGTTGTTAATTAGATTATTTGTGCATGTTTAGAATTAGAATTGTATCATTTTGATTATGCATGTATGTTTTTGAATGTTATGTAGTTTAGAGCATGTTATCAGGATTTAATTTTACGTGTTTGAGAGAGAAATTTAAGGCTATCACACTTAGGAGTGGGAAAGAACTAGAAGAACTAGCTAAAAAATAAGCTAAACCCGACCTTGTAGAAGACTAAGAGAAGATGAAAGAGGATGAAGAAAAGAATAAAGACCCTTCATATATTCCTTCTTTTCCTTATCCATCTAAAATACCATTTCTATAAAGAATTCAAAAGAACGAATCAATTTTACCATTTAGAAAATTCATGAAAAAGCTAACGAAATGGAAAATTTACTTGTCTTTTGTGGAAGTGTTGAAATGTACGCCCAAGTATGCAAAGTTCCTTAAAGACATATTATCTGCCAAGCGAACTTGGGATGATAATCAAATGGTATCCATAACGGAAACCTCCAGCTCCTTAATTACCATCCATATGCCCCCACAGTTGATAGATCCAAGGAGCTTTACAATACCCGATGTAGTTGGTAATTTAAAGATTTCAAAATATTTATGCGACTTAGGTGCAAGAATAAACCTTATACCTTTTTCAATTTTTAGGGAACTGGGGCAATGAGATATGAAGCCAACATCTATGCATATTCAATTGGCAGATTAGTTGATAAAGAAATCGTTTGACCTAATGGAGGATGTTCCTGTAAAAGTGCACAACTTTATCATTCCTGTGGATTTTGTTATGATAGACTTTGAGAAGGAACAAAAATGTCTGCTAATCCTTGGTTTACCATTTTTGACCATCAGAAAAGCTTTGATAGATGTCCATGAAGACAACCTCTGCCTTCGGATTGGAGATGAACAATTAAAATTCAACATGAATAAGATATTAAAGAATCTAAATGAGTGTAACTCATTCATGAGAATTAATAAAGTCAAATCTTTAAAGGAGCGAGAGGAAGAAGAACAGATGACAGCAAAGATTGAGTTTGAAGAATATAAAAAAGTCTCTATTCAAGAAGTTGAAGAAGAAGAGAACGAAGAACAGAGGATACATGACACAGAGATTAAAGAATATACAAAAAACTCTATTTATGAAGTGAAAAAAGAAGAGTAGACAAGGGTGACTGTGGAAGAACAAAGAATAGCTCACCCTCTTATAGGACAAACTGCTGGATTCAATGGAAGATTTAGGAAGTTTTGTTATTCTCTATTTTATTGATAGTTTGTTAGTAAAAAGGACATTACTAAACTTAATTGGTTTTCCTAATTTTATCAATATTATCCTTTTAATTATCTTGCATTTTGTAGCTTATTTATAGGCTGTGAAATCGAAATTGAGTGACATAGGTGGAAGCAAGCCACTCATAATTGACCCAAGTTAAATGTGGAAGAAAGAGTACCACTACAAGAAAAATAAGCATTGGCGACGGATATTTACCGATGGACAAGAAACCGTTGCACATTACTGATGAAATATTTCTATTCGTTGATAAAGTTGACAGAAAAATTTTGTTTAGCAGCGGTAGTAAAGTTCGTTGGTAAATATGGAGGGAAATCATCCCGACAAAATTGTTGATGGATGTTAGCGACGGTATAAGGTGACTGTCGATAAATAAGACAAAAATTTTTGAGTTTATAAACAGAAATTCATCCGTCAATCAGGTCCGTTAGTAATTATGGTGGGAAATCATCCCAACAAAATTTGTTACGGACTTTACCGACGATACAAGTTAGTCGTCGGTAAACAAAGCGGGAATTTTTTAGTTTACCGATGATAATTCTGTAGGTAAATTTCGTAGCTGAATTCAAAACATAGATGTCGTCGTTTGCTTCTCCATCAACATTTAAAAGAAAATGAAAACGACGTCGTTTGGTTTAACACCAATCGATGTCTTTTTCATTCATATTAAACACACTCGACTTCCCCTCCTCCCGTCGTTTTGATTCATATTAAACACACCCGACTTCCCCTCCTCCCCTTACGTCATCTTGTCCGGTTTCTTCTCTCCCACCAACACCGTCACGTTTTGCTTCTCTCCATCCACCGTCTATCCTCTTCGTGTGTCCGGCTACCATTGTCGCCTCTCCTATTCGTATCTCGTGTCTTCATAACTTCGGTTGAGATATTTTGTTCTCTCCCTTGTTAATTAGCGATATTCGGTTGAGGTATTAGATGATGGTTTAAGTTGGGTATTTAGTTTATTTGTGTATTATGTGAATGAAAAACATTTGTATGTTATAAATGTTAATGATGGAAGGGACGAAAAGTTAATTTGGATGTGTTGTTGGGATAAATTTGTTATGCATGTAAGGTGTTCCATGAAATGTTAGTTCTTTGAAAAATT
>JANQBM010000221.1:27456177-27473409 GCA_025594535.1 Erythroxylum domingense
TTTGATATGATCCACGAATTATTTTTATTAATAGTTATTGATTTTATAAAATCATTTTGTTTTGAATAATCCAATTACATGACCAAAATTATGATATGATCCCACCACCAAACTTCCTTGTCCCTCATTGTTATTATTATTATAAATAAATATCAAATGGTTACACATCCGTACGGGGACCGGGGCCAACACCTTTTCCTTTTCCCTTGTATTTTTAAGTTAATTCGCGAAATATATATGTAAAATTAAAAAAAATAGAAAAATAAAAGATAAGAAAAATTCATAATCAAAAGTGTTTATCAATACATAAATATCACATATTGCGCTGGTTATAAAGTGTTCTTGTGTGCTATAAAGTATTCTAATAATTTTCCTATTTTAAAAGAATTCTTAATTTCATTTAATCATTGATGTCTTCTAGTTGATTTTGCTTCCTTCATTTTTAATTTTTCTTTTATTTATTGGTTTTGTTCTCTTTGTTTTTGATTGTTGAGTTTATTCGCTTCCTATATTTTTCTTGCTTTTTTTATTAAACAAAGTTATAAACTCCATTTTTGCCTATTATTTTATGGGAAAATTGATAGAGTTCTTTTAAAGAACTTGTAAAGGGAGGTTCAATAGTAAAATTCAAAAGTAGTAAAAACATTATTGAAAAAAGTCAAAATGGAGCAAAACATGAGTGATTCAGCGACATAATCTCGAGTGTAAACATATAATATCGAGTGAAAACTAATATATTTTACTAACATTTTCTTTGCAAATTTAAACATGAGTAAGAGTGGAGATAATACAATCTTAAGTTGTTTATAAAGTTTGTTTAAGATCAACTCAAGGTTCTAAACATGAGGTTGGATAGTTTAAAGTCATAATCTAAGCCAATATCCTTTAGTAAAAACATGTTTGAGGAGAAGGAAAAGGAGAATTCTTATTACTATGAGGCCAATTCTAGGAAGGGTAAAAAGGTTTTTTCAAAAGAAGTCAAAAATTTGGGTAGTATTAAGATAAAAATTCCTACCTTTTAAAGGAAGAATGGTCCAAAATTATATTTTAATATATTTATAATATATTTGATTTTTGAATATATTTATCACTTGGAATAGCATAATGTCCTAAAATATGAAATTACACTCTCTTAAGCTGCAATCACTTATTCATCAATGGGTTAACCCATATCTCTACCAAGCAAAAACCTTTTAATTGCATTAAGATCTATGAAATTCCATAAAATGTTTCACCTTAATACTAAAAGATGATGTAGGTCTATTTCTATTAACCCATTCATCCCTTATTATCTAAGTCATTATCCACTTATTAGTAGGCTCTCTTAAGGCATCCATAAATGAATTTAAATTAGATCAAAACAAAAAAAATTCACATTAAGAATAATCAAATATAATTCACAAATATAAATCCTATATCATAAACAAAATTGAATCAATCTATTCTACGATAAATACTAGGGTTCCCTCCTATTTAGACATATAAAATGATCAGCCACTCATTATGTTTAAACCAACAAACATAATAAGGAAACCAAAAATAAAAATTAAAAATGTCATAAAGTTAATTTTAATATTTTAATGCAAGCTCTAAGTTGCTGGGATGACTGGATCTTCATTTCCCTTGAAAATGATTGTTTTTTCTCCTCTAGGGTGTTTAGAATAAAAGATTAAGAAACCTAAGTTTAATAAAAGAATAAGAAAAAGATACAAACTACTAATAAATTATAGTTTTGGAGCTTTCTAAAAAAGGATTAACACCATTTTTTCATTGTAGACATAGTCTGAGGCATGATGATGCCTTAAGCGATAAATCTTTCTACCTAATTCCACTTATTTACATGGGTTGAAATATTCTTGTGTCTTAGGTTGTCTATAACCTTGATGTTGTTTGAATCTTTCAAAAATAAAAACATGAAGATTTTAGAGGTCTTTGTTATATTTTCATCTCATCTTAAATCATCTAAATCAAAGCTAAAATGAGAAAGTTATGGTCAATCGAATAAGTGTTATCAGAGATGTCCAATATTGCCTAAATATCTTCATTTTTGTATAAACATCTCTATTTGAATCCTTCTTATCAATGATCATGTGCCAAGATATGTTTAGTTAAGCTTTATTTTCCTTTTCATGTTTTTTCACTTTAAATCTTCTCCAATTCTTGATAAAGCTCATCCCAAGCCAACTTCTTTAACAATTACCAATAATATAATAAAAAATAAAACAAGGTAATTTATACATAAAAGTTAAAAAAATACTGAGTAGAATATGTGCATTTTCATAAACATCACAGAAAAAAACAATGCAAAAATATGCATTAAGATTGAGTTGAAATAATAATGTAATAGCTTTGTTAACTAGTAACTTTTAATAATAATGGCAATAAAAATATGATCTTAATCAATATCACTTACCTATGGAAATCGCAAGGCCTGTAAACAAATCTATAAAGTTTAGAGACTGACTAAAAATATCATAGCCTTAGAATGCATCTTGATTATTAACAAAAAAAAAATCTTTGAACTAATCAACCTAAATTAGATAATCAAGAACAAATCATTCCTTAACAAACTGCCCAACTTGTAGAAAAATAGAGGGATTGCCAACAAAACAAAATTTTACCTCCCTAATTGTTGTCCTATACAGATTACCGCCTCAATAAAATTTTTTCCCTCAAATATTATTGCAATATCTATATATGAACTAATTAAGTCATCAAACTTGAGGAGTATAACCTTTATGATGATGTGTTTTATTTTTAACCATAAGTGTAGGGTATAGTTATAATTAGAACTGACAAGTATGAGTTAATCCTATGAGGACTAGAATTACAAGTACTTACTATCTCTCTATTATATATTCTAACAAATTGTGGAGCTTATGATTAATCAAATTCAAAATTCAAACAATGAACTAAAATAAATCAACTCAGTTGACTAAATAGAACAAAGTTTAAACTAAGAAAAAATCATAGAAGAAAGTGGTACTTAGAGTTCAAATCCCCCAAGACTTTTCATGAAATCATGATTTAACTAATCAATTTAATTTATAGTTCATTAGACCATGAAAACTCCTCAACTATTATAATCTATCTTAAGACTATTGACATTTAATCCTAGGTTGGTTAACTAAAAATTCTTTCTAGTTAAAACCCCCAACATTACTTTAGATCACTATTAAGTTGGACCCTAATATGAAAGATTTATGTCTACCCACCTTTAGGTTTACATGTAACTCGTTTCTCTTATGCTAGATTTATTCATAAAGAGGATTTTTTAATTTCAATTGCATAAATCACATATAAATTTGTAGGTTAGCAATATTAATTCAGGAGTAATTAATAACACATAATTGAATATTAATGAAACTAAAGGATGAATTAAATTAAAATAAAATCATTATAATATCTATCACGAGGTTTATCTAATACAAATACCAAAAATGGTTTAGTTCCTAATTATAGAAGACATAGTATCAAAACTAAAAGAAAATTAGAAAAATCAAAAGAAACATAATGAAATCCCTTTTAATCTTTATGAAATATAATTTAGATCTATGGAAATTCACTTCGAATGTGTTTCCTTTCTTTTTTTCATTCTTAATATCATATTAGGTTGTCAATTTATTTCCCAAGCTTCCCTTTTACTTTTTTCTCTTAAGTTTTTTTTTTATAATTCAAAATTAGGATTATGGATGGTATACAGTTACCAACACGGGCATGAATGGTGGCCTTTTTTATTAGAAGTCACAAAACCCTAAAATTTGTAACAAACATAGGCTCAAAAATGTACACACAAGTATGGGAAAAAAGTTTGTTTAGGGATTGTGTAACACTTTGGAACTACTTAACCATCTTATTTTGGTCAAAATAGCTCCAAATCACCCTAAACTTATCCCAATTTGTTGCTTTTGTTTTGAATAGGTAAATTAAAACCTAAAAACACATTAGAAATGAATAAGTATCAAAAACTCGAAAAAAAGCCAAATGCATTAAACATGGGTCTAAAAATATGGTCTATTAAGAATTTATCACCTTATAACACAAATTACTTTGATCTTTTCTAGAAACTTTCTAGCACATTAAGTAAGGACACCAACAACTTGTTAAAGGTGAATTTCAGGAAATTTTGGATAAGTATTGGAAAGAAGAGAATTTTCAAAGGGAAAAAAATAGCAAACGTGCAAGAAAAGTCTCAATTTTCACATTATAGCTTAATGATCACTTAAAATAACAAGGGTCTAAAATATTATACAGTTAAACAATCTAAATATCATTACCCTCTTATAGACTAAGATAAAAAATTAAGACCTATTTTATGTATACGATTTCCTTTTTCATAACTAGTTAACTAAGCATCCTAGATTTTCTTGGACCATCATTCTAAAAGCCTCTCCCACATCAATGCTGTTTATACATAAAATAACTTCAAAATTAAAAAGTAACTTTGGAATTGACTAAGTAACCTAACATGCTTAAGTTAAAGTAGTCCTTAGCTCATTAATAGAGTTTTCAATGCCTATCTACAACCATCAAAGTCTCAAGGTGGTTAATAAGTACTAATGCAAATATGTTTTTAGTAAGATTTTAAGAGGATTTTGTTATGTTTTAATGGCTTTTTATAGGATTTGGAAGTTGATGTCATTTATATTTAATTTTCAAGTCTTATCTTAACTCCCTAATAAAGAAGAAATAAATTCAAGCAATTTGGGTTAATTTAAGGCGAATTAGGGCAGATTGCATAATAATAAGATCTAAAGCTTGGAGACGTGACCTTATTAGAGCTAACTTTATTGGTCTCAATTCTTATTTATCCATATTAATATGTAAATCTAATTTTAATTCACTTATGAATGATTCAAGAGAGCTTGCATGTAAGTAGATCATAGCTTAGGTAGGGAGATTGAACAATATGCTCAAGGAAGATCTATATGGCCTTCTTGATTTTAGGGTGAAACATTTCATATTAATGAACCAAAGGAGATCTCAATCGATGTTTTAATGGTAATAAATCCTAAGTATTATTAATAAGTTTATTATTTTGATAAGAAGCAATATAAGATCTAGTGATAAACTTATACAATAGTTAATGAAGTTAATAAAAGAATAGATGAAGTATGCAACTTACAAAGTAAAGACAAAGTCAAGAATAAGGAACATCAAGGTCATTCTTTAGTTTGTAATATTAATTGTAATCCTATGTAGTCATGTTGTTGTTCTAAAAGGCTAACCATACAAAAACATTTTATATCACTTCATCGTATGAGTCTTTTCATTCAAAAAGAGGCATTAAAACTTTTGGTTTTAGTAAAAATAATTGAGTTCAGTTGCCTATATGTTCAAAAGGCAGGTCCTAAGCTCTTTGTATGGTCTATATGAACATTTGGATCCTTCAGCTTTCTAAAGCTAGGGTGATGCTAATAATATCCCTAAAAAATAACCAAAAAGCCTTAATTGGCTTCTAGAATACCTTAATTCATTCCATAAGGTAGATCTTTAAAAGGAAAATTTATAGGCTTAGATAAAGGTGATTTAAGTTTTCATAATACCCAAAAGAGCTGATATAAAAAATATGCACTAAATAGAAGTAGAGGACTATAGAAACTTAGTCTATTGGAATCATAAGCCATAACAAGTTTGTTTAGATGATAAGCATTAGGATTGGTAATTAGATTTTGATTCTTTATAGAAATTAATAGACTTACACATTTATCAACTTTATGGTCTCTAAAAGGCCAAATATCATCAACTTTATTAAGCTAATATAGTACGAGATCATTTGTTGTTTTATAGGGTTATTGAGACCCCTTGTGCTCCATGCAACTATAGATATGATTAAAGAGAAGATTTAAAGACATATATTTAATTTTATAGCTTATCCTCCTCCTTTCAATAGTTTGAAAGCCCTATAGGGCCTTGTTAGGATAGCCTTGCATCTTTGTCTTCTCCTTTGGTTCCTTTATTTCCTTGCATTTCTCCCATCCCCTCTTATAGAATATTAGAATGTTCCTCTTAAAGAGGAAAGTTATCTTTTTAGAATAGACAAACTAAGGCTCCTTAGTTGCCATGATTGGATCCTCAGGAGAAGGAAGATCCTCATTTATAATTAAGGTTGAGACCTATGGTATAATACTCTATAAGGAAAGAATGATTTGAATATTAGGCTTCTACTATACCTAAATGGACACTTAAAGAGGAGAAGTACGAGAGGTAGCTTCTAGATAGTCTTGATTATTTTTACCCATTAGCTCACTAAAGTCTCCTTTTAAGAACTTACTTCCAGTTAGCTTCCAAACTTTCTGTTATTGATACAAAGTAGGTCTCCATTAATAGGAGACTTGAATAAAGTCTCTAATTAGAGAGTCATTGTCTTCTAACCTTAGTAGAGTAATTACCTCTAGGCGCTCTTATTTTAAACCATATTAACACAAATGCTACCATAACCTACACTTCTATGAGATGAAGTAAAGTTGTCCACACAAATAGATCTTCCTACAAAACTTACTAACCTGTTTAAGCCTTTGGTTGACCAATATTCAAGAGGGATTTTATAAAAATTGATCTAGATAGAGACTTGTTTCTTCTTAATATCCTCAATCTTAATTATAGGTTTATATAATTTTTGTAAGAGAGGTAAACTATTATAGTGTTAAGGTCCAACCTCTAAAACTTCTTAAACTTTAGCCTTTGTAGCAAACTTAAAGAGGAACAAAATATTCTCACTTAAATTTACTTCATAACACCTTTTATTTTCCATTGTTTAGTTTCCCAATGCTTAATAACATGAAAAGTTGGGAACTTTCTCAAGAAAAAACCAACCACTGTTAAAGACCATATCTCCTTCCTTTATAATTTCCAATGATACCGAAAAAATAAGCAAACCATCATTCTCCACTAGGGGACAAAAGTAAAGACCAATGTTTGAAGGCTAACCTACAACATAACTTATTCTAATTTGGACTATACTAAATCCAAAATTAGGTCATGATAACCTAGTTTCCAAATAACTTCTTATCTAAACTCTTGTGTTTAGACAATTATATATCTGAACAATTTTAATCCAAACTTAAGATATCTTATGCTAGTTTATAAACAATATTGTCTTCTATATTAAAAACCCTAAAAATTGATGAAAATCCTAGTCACTATGTTTCAATTGCCACTACAGTCGTTGCCATTAACCTCTCTCTAGTGATGAACTTCTATCACTAACGAGACATTTCTAATTTATAGACAACACTTACATCATCTTCTCTAACAATATGCCGCTAGCTCTCATATATCATATCTAATACATAATGAGTCGATATGAAAAGATCGATAAGACATAACCATCACGCTTTTTTCTCACATGTCATTTGTTGCGTCTACACTATCAGTCACAACCATGTAATCAAAAGGTAGTTATTCTTGTGGGTTTCTAAATCCCATATTCAATGATATAAGAATTTGAACAACCTAAAAGAAAATGATTAACAAAACTAATTCTAACTTGACTAAATTTGAAGAAAATGGATGAACTTTTCATTTATCAATAAACTGGTAAAAGCATAAAGCTGGTTCATTAGGTTTATGGGGTTAAATTATAAACTTGATATCCTAAAAATATGAAAATTTCAAATTCATAATAAAATCCAATCTGATTAGGAAGATAAGCAATTAATATGAACATTTCATATTTAGATTATGATTAGGTTTTTAAATTTTACAAAACCAATTATAAAATTATTCAATAACAATTAAATAGAAATTAAGTTACATAATTAAAAATTGCTCATATCATTATTAAAAGTTAAGGGAATCTCATTTAACATGCAGTAAAAGAAAAAATATTTTCTATAATTTATTGAATATGAAGATCACTTTAATCTATAACTTAAGTAATGTATGAATATAATAAAGCATGAAACATAAATCATACCTTATTATGAAGCTTGATGTCCTTTTCTTGTAGTTTCCTAGAGACTAATGTTTTAAATAGAATAATCGCAACCACTATAGCTAGATAGATGCCAAACTTCTAACATTATTCACATAAACAAGTTGATAGAAATCTACAAGTGGTTGTAGCGAAGGGTAAGCAAAAAATGCTAAGTCCTTTAGAACCTAGACATATTTATAATAAGGATTAAACCTTTCAATAATTTAATTAGATTATAATAATAATTTCAATTAAACCTTAAAATTAAATTTAATTCTAATTAAATATCAAATAGTTCCAAATAAAATCCTATATCTAATATTGATTCCTATTTATAAAATATCTTATATTTAACCTTAAAGTTTCTCAAGCTTTTCAGTTATGTTCAACTTGATGAAATTGCCTTCAATCTTTTTAACTATTATCTATATATAATCCATTACTATCGATAATTTTATAAATTATAACCCTAAATAGCATTTAGGATTAGATAATTAAACTAACTTAATTTTCTAATTAAATAATTTATGTCTATTGATCAAGATTTGAATATAGCAACAAATTATAACTACTCAAATATTATGAATACCGAAGTAGTTTTGAATAACCTTTTTGTAGATAATTTTTCATATAATTCAAGCTTTTCAATCTTCAATATTCCAATTAGATATTAGAATTAATGTACATGTGAGTCCAGTCATATTAGTTATCTAATAGTAATAACTAATTATTTTTATTTCATTTGAAAATTATTTTATATGATATTTCACCATATTTAATAAATTAATATTAATCAGAGATAGTGGAACATGCTTCCTAATTACTTTAAAGTGGTGATCATATATTGATCACTTAACAACTTACATATAGTTTAGGTCATATTCTATGACTACCAAGTAACCTGACTTTAACTATTATAAGTCATAAGTAATATTAAAATATACACTCATATAATCATCATAAGAATATCTTTCAAAGACATACAAATAATTTTTCATATAAAATTCCCATATCAAGTTAGTTAAGTGAATTTTTTCTTTAATGAATGTACACATTTATTTAAGTATCTCCATATTATAGTCTTTCAGATTGATTACTTCAATGATAAAGAGGAAATATAAATCATGTTGGTCTTTCTGTTATATTGATATTCAATTTTAATAGAATTGCAATTAAGAATAATTTAGAGATAAAATATAAATTTTATAATTATGATATCATAATAATTGTATTTATACAATAAAAATCATCTTATACATTAGTTTTAACGTATTTAAGATAGATAAAAATGTCTTTTAATTAATTATATCACAAATATACAACCAATTAATTGATTATAGGACATAAACCAAGAGATATCACATAGGTTCTAAGGTTATCAATGTTTTTTGTAGATAAACTAGGCGCTAGGTCAAAAGAGAGTTAGTGGTAAGAATGGTGGCAACTGTTGGAAACAACAACAATATTGTGGTCTACGAGTTCATGTAAAGTGGGTCTATTAAAGTACAGGTATGGCAATTAGGTAATCAAGAAGTTCACTCTATAGCGCATTAATAGGTGGGATCGAGTGGAATTCTAGAAGTGAAAGGAAAAACACACACTCGCGTAGGTCATATGCAAGTGGAAGCTCATGGAAAACTACCAGAAGAGAACAATATAGGAATATACCAAGATCATTTCCTGTTTTTCTAATGGATTATATACACCCATGAGGGGTTAAATAGTCATTGTTCTTTAAATAACTACCAACAGTAGTTATATTGTTTGAACGTTAAAAACTAAAGAAGAAAAAGGATGAAGCAGAACTTTTGGTTTGTCTCTTTGGGACAAGTGCTTTTCATACAGAGAAGAAGCAAAACAAAATTCTCTACAGAACAGTGTACTTTAATCAGTGGAAATTCAACATAATCCAAGTATGTGATTTTGTTTTGTATGCATATGCAAAGATCCTGTAGTTAACATGATTTATGTGATTATGTTGTTTCTTCATAATCTAACATTGGTATCAGAGCAGTGGTTTGTTTTTAGATATGCATGCTTACGTTTTTTTTAAAAAGCCCATCGCATGCTCCATTTTGTTTTTGCAAAGTATTTTTGAAATGCTTTTTTTTTCTGGTACACAATTGTTGTTGTTGTTGAACATAGAAAAAAAAGAAAAACTAACATTATGGAAGATTGCGTCGTCGATTACTCTGAACCATGTTGTTGTTTTTGTCAATGGCATATGTGTAGTAATATTCTGTAGAGATCACATATTTGTTAGAAATTAGTTTTGAAAGTAGGAGGTTGAAAGGGTTCTTCGGAATCTGTGGGTTACATGTTTTGTAACAAAGAGAGAGATAGAGTTTGATGGGAAGGAGAATTCTATGAAGAGTAAACAAGAGAGAGAAAAAAAGGAGGCATTTTTTTATTTGGTCCCTATACAAGGAGATCCTTTCTGCAACACCAAAAGAGTGTTTTATGAGAGAAGTAATGTCTCATTAAAAGCCATAATCGTTTTGAAAAAGAAAGGAAACAGAGGGACGAAACGCGTAGAGAAGAGTAGAGAAGAAAGAAGACAACTCTTCTTTAATCCCATCAAAAAGACATGTGGCCTTTCAAGAATTAAATATTTTTGTTAAAAAATAACTTAAACAAATGCCTTTTATGTTTTGTCCCATGTGAACGAATCTACCGTGATTCAAAGTCTAAATAATGAGGACTAAAATGTTAAGTGTGAAAGAAGCACTCACATTTGACATTTTTTTTAGTTTTTGGATATATGTATCCTAATAATCAATAATAGGTTAAGGCTTTAAGATTTAAGATCCAATATAATAATAAGTTTATCATAGTTTTGGCTTACATAAACTAATTAATTTAGTTAAATTAGTTTTTAATTAAAATAAATTAGTTTTTAATCAAAAATAATTTAAACTAATTTGTTTAGTTAAAATAAACTTAGAAATAAGTTTATTTTAGGTGAATTAAAATTAGACATATGTTTTCTAATTAAATTAATACTAATTTGTTTAGTTGAAATTAGATTAAACTTAGAAATAAACTAATTTCGTTGGTTTATTTTCTAATTAAATCAATACTAATTTGTTTAGTTGAAATTAGATAGGAGTTTCATTGGAAATTAGTTTCTAATTAAACCAAGATCAATTGATTAGTTCAACTATAATTTAAATCATAAATAAGTTTCTAATTTAATTTAACTTATTCATATTTGACTATGATTAGATTAGAAATAAGTTTCTAATTAATTAGACATTAATAGCATAATTTGATTAGTGCAATATATTGCTAATAGAATTAAATTGTTTCCATTATATGAGCATGAGTTCGCTATATGTTAGACAAAATAATTTATTTATTTTTTGCACTCTTCTGATTCCTGAAAATTTATTTTTCAGACGATGCCTATTATTAAGCAAACGCCTAAGCTTATTCGATGTGAGGCACAGAAGAGACGTATTGGCCACATGTATGTACAATTAGTTAACATGCGTTTAATGCCTAGAGATGATCTAACACAACATGTTATTTCAGTTAATAACATGATGTAAGAGTTATACTTTGGAGGTTGTCTGGTTTATGCAGATGTTGAAGTAAAGTATATGACTTTGCTTGCGACATTACCTCAACCTAAAGGTGAACTATTATGAATGCTTAGGACTAATATGCCTACTAAAAAGACTTATAATTTATTAGTGATGACATTTATTAAAGAGATGAGTAGAAGGAAGTTGATTAGGAATTTGTATCCTCTAGGTCTTCTAATGGAAATAGTAAGAGCTATTGTAAATCAAGCTTCGCGAACTATGCGAACTCATGAAACTCATTTCTGCTTAGGGTTCGTTACCTATAGGCTGTTCATAAGTTGTAGTACATTTACATACAAAATATATTTATGTAATATGTTTACATGAATTTTATATAGGAATTCGTCTAGAGTAAAGTAATTAGGATTTGATTGTTGTATGAATGATGATTGAACACATTTGTGGACTTTTGATTTAATAAGCAATTGTGATCGAATTATTTACTCTATGAACGATGAATGTGACATTAACGTGCATATATATATATTTCTTATTATAGAAACTTAGTGTTTCAAAAATGCCTATTACTTCGAAGAATATTGTTGCTAAACTCAATAGGGGTGAGAAACTCAATGGTGAAAATTATGAAATTTGGAGTATGAAAATCTAGTATGTACTAGAGGAGCAAGAGGCTCTTGAACTATTAAACCTAACCATGGAAGTTCCTGAGGAGGGCACTATAGCCCAACATAGGAGGGACCATGATGCATATGAATTGTGGAAAAAGAAGAACTCTTTAGCTTGCATCACGTTGTGAAGTAGCATGGATAATGATATAATGCAAGAGTTCCGTAAATTTGAAACTGCAAAGGACATGTGGTCCATACTGACTACTCATTTTGGAGGTGTTTTAGTGACCAAAGTGAGGTCACTTACTATTAAGTTTGATATTTATAAGAAACGTCCAGATGATACAACGCAAAAGCATCTGAGGAAAATGTCCAACATGGTAAGTGAGTTATGTGATGTTGGTCATGAGCTTTCTGACTAGCAACAAGTACAAGTTGTGATTCATTCACTACCTCAGAGTTGGGAGCATATGAAGATGCACCTAACTCATAATGAGATCAAGACAATGGAAGATGTTGCGAGGCATCTCATTTTGGAGGAGGAGCGTCTTGAAGCCTCAAAGATGTCTTTTGAGGCATATGCAGTTAGTTGTAGCTCACATGGAGCTATGAACAAGAAACGCAAGCATCATGGTGGATATAAGTGGAAGAAGAATAAGAAATTCAACCATTCTCCTCAGGAATCCAAGAAGACAAAATGGAACCAACGTGGAAAGGGAAAACATCCTTTCAAGAAGAAGAACACGAAACATGTGAAGTGCTATAATTGTGGTAATAAGGGCCAATTTGCTAGAGATTGTACCAAGCCTAAGAGGTATAACTTTATAGTACAACATTTGTTATGTGAATATTTCTTGTTCTGTTTTTCTAACTGAATCACATCCTTTGTGGATTGCAGAATTAGGAGCAACCAACCATGTAGCGAAGGATCGTGATGCCTTTGTTGAGTTTCGTAAACTCCCACATGGTAGTCGATGGCTTTATATAGGTGACAATTCTAGAGTTACTGTACAAGGATTTGACATATGTAAATTGGACATATGGGGAGGATGACACCTCATCCTACATGAAGTATTATTTGCTCCACAGATTCGTAGGAATCTTTTATCTGTGTTGATGTTAGTTAAACTTGGTTTCAATATAAATTTCCACAGTGGTGGAATGGATTTGTATCTTGGATCTATTAATTATGGTCATGGTTTTTTATGTGATGGTTTTATTGTACTGGATGTGTTAAAGGAAAATAATAATATTAGTTATTCATTATTTACTTCTAGTAATTCCAACAATGATGCAACTTTGTGGCATGCTAGACTATGCCATATTGGTCAAAATCAAATTAGTCGATTAGCTAAAGAAGGGGTTTTAAGTAATCTAAGTCAAGTAGATTTACCTACTTGTGAGCATTGTTTAGTTGGTAAAATGGCAAGAAAGCCATTGGAAAGGGAACTCGAGCTTTATATCCATTGCAATTCATTCATTCTGACATCTGTGGTCCAATGAACGTAAGGGCTAGATGTGGGGCCATTTATTTCATCACCTTCATAGATGATTATACTCGGTATGGTCATGTCTATTTGATTTCTCATAAATCGGAAGCATTTGATTGTTTCATAAAATATATGAACTTGGTTGAGAATCAGTTAGATAAGAAAATAAAAGCATTACGAACTGATCGTGGACAAGAATACTTGTCTGACAAGTTCAAGACTTTATGTGATGAGAAAGGAATAGACAGGCAACTAACAATTCCTAGAACCCCACAACAAAATGGCGTCACTGAAAGACGAAATAGGACGCTATTAGAAATGATTAGGTCCATGATGGCCCAACCAAATTTACCAATCACCTTTTAAGGTGATGCGTTGCTAACAGCCACCTATGTACTTAATCGTGTGCTCACAAAATCAATTATTAGCACACCATATGAGTTGTGGACTGGTTTGAGACCTGACATGTTAGGTCTCAAACCTTGGGGGTGTGCAGCCTATGTTCATGATCTCTCTCACAAATATGGGAAATTAGGCCCCAGAGGGAGAAAAAGTATTTTTATTAGATACTCAGAACACTCAAAAGGATACAAGTTAATTAGTGAACAAGGTAATGGAGGTGTAACTGAATTTGAATCTCGAGATGTAACATTCTTAGAGAATGATTTTCCCAAGCAAGGCGAAATAGGTAAAGACCTATTGTTATATGAGACACTTGATCAGCATGATTCTATTATGAAGAATTAAGATGAGAAATTTCAACAAAGTGGGAGTAATTCCACATAAAGGTTCTCTATCATGACTGATCCAAGTGGGAGCAATCAAATCCATCATGAGTTAGTTTATGATGAACCTCGTTTAAGAAGAAGTACTCGAGGAATAATTCCCCGACGTCGTTTTGAGATTGAAGGAGACATTAATATGATTGTTCCGCAAGAGGAAGAAAAACCAAGGAATGTAAATGAGGCTCTTATTGGCCCTGCTAAAGAAGAATGGATGAAAGCAATGAAAGAAGAAATGACTTCTTTAAGCTCCAATCAAGTATGGGATTTGGTTGACCTCCCTGAAGGGCGTAAAGCAATTGGGAACAAGTGGGTTCTTAAAATCAAGTAAGAAGTTAATGGCAGTATCGAAAGATACAAGGCACGCCTTATAACAAAAGGATATACAAAACAAGAAGGAATTGATTATAAGGAAACTTTTTCACTTGTTGTGAAGTTTGCTTCAATTCGTCTTATTCTGGCTATAGTAGCCAATATGGATCTTAAATTACATCAAATGGATGTAAAAACTGCTTTTCTCAATGGAGAATTAGAAGAAGAAATCTATACAGAACAACCTAAATGTTTCATTAAGGCAGGTCAAGAAAATAAGGTTTGTCAGTTATTAAAATCGATTTATGGCCTGAAGCAGTCTTCAAGACAATGGTACATTCGTTTTCATAATGTATTCATTTCGTATAATTTTCACATGATCGATGAAGACCATTGTGTGTGTGTTAAAAGATCTAAAGAAAAATTCACAATTTTATCTTTTTATATGGATGATATATTGATTGCTTGTAATGACTGTGTGTTCCTTAAGCAAATCAAAGATTGGTTATCATCTAAATTTGAAATAAAAGATATGGGTGAAGCGGTATACATTCTTGGAGTCAAGATTTCAAGAGATCGTTCAAAGAGAATGTTATCGCTTTCACAAGCGATGTACATTCAAAGAATTCTTGGACAATTTTGTATGCAAGATTCTAAACCAATTGATAATCCTATTGCTAAAGGTGAAGGCCTTAATAAGAGAAATTGCCCATCAATGCCACAAGAACGGGAACAAATGAAGAATGTTCCCTATACCAGTGCAGTTGGAAGTTTGACGTACACAATGATGTATACAAGACCAGATATTTGTTACACTGTTGGAATGGTGAGCAGATACCAATCAAATCCAGGCCAAGCACATTGGAAAGCAGTAAAGAGAATATTAAGGTATCTAAAGAGAACTATGGACTATGTATTATGTTATCAAGGCAATGATCTACGTATACAAGGGTATACAGATACAGAATGGGTAGGAGATTTAGATGAAAGAAAATCTACCTCAGGATATGTATTCTTATTAAACCATGGAGCAATATCATGGAAAAGTAAGAAACAATCTTGTGTTGCACTATCCACAATGGAAGCTAAATTTATAGCATTTTCAACTGCGGTACAAGAGGCTGTGTGGCTTCATCGATTCTTAGTGCATTTGGGAGTCACTAAAAGCGAAATTGATCCAGTGACTATTAATTGTGATAGTCAAGCTGCAATCACTTATACTACAGACCCCAAATTTCATTGTAAGACGAAACACATAGATACCAAGTATAATTATGTGAAAGATATAATTGCACGAAGAGAAGTGAACATGAAATATATATCTACACGAGATATGATTGCAGACCCAATGACAAAGTCAATTTCTAGAGATGTATTTATTGGGCATGTAACGTCATTAGGATTACGTAGATGTTAAAATGTACTGATAAACATTTCTCTGTGTATGTTCACTCATTATAATGTCATATTTTGAATATAATGTATGATGACAATTATACATTATGTATCATTTGATTCATGAATATATATGTGTCCTACATAAATATATTTTGGGATGAATCATAAGTATATGAGACAGATTATAGATTGGTCCTCTCACACGGGAGATCACCTCTAGTGTTTATGCTCGCTAGAGATGAGGCATGTTTAAAGTTTATCATCTAGGTGATAATTGAGAGTGAGAAATTTAAACCATAAATGCCGCAAGGAAATTGGTTCAACGTGATTTGTTAATCACTATATCTGTCTTACGTTGCCAGATGTGATTTATGAGCAAGTTTTTTTTTAGTAGATAAGTGAACTCAAGTTAAACATTGAGTATGTTTAAACTACCATTTGTACGTTATTTCTTGAATAAAAAATGTTCAAGTTAAATGAAGTAAATACCGTAGCACATGACTCGTACCATGTGTGCATAATTGACCACACACTACAAGAAAAACAGGATTTAGGAATGGAAACAAAGCGCCAAATCCGTCCCAATTTTGGTTCCAATCCCAATCAGGGACGAATTTTCGGACCAAAAATTTTTCGTCGATACTTGGTTAGTCGCAAATCTTAGGGATGGAATATAATCCTTCCCTAAAACACAGGAACCGAAAAATTCGTCCCAAACACCATTCGCAATATCGGTACCAATCGAATTATTGTATTTGTTTTGGGACGGACATTTCTGTCCCAATATTGGTACTGAATGGTGTTACCAACGGATTTTGAGAAGGAAAATTCCATTGAGCCGGATTTGTTTTAGGAAAGATTTAGGGACCGAACTATCGGAGCATTTGAAACTAAATATGGGACGGAATTAGAGACGAAATTAGGGACGGACATGTTGGTGATTAGAACGCAAATTAGGGACGGACATGTGGTTTTTTTCAGCCCATTTTAGGACGAATTTAGGGCCAGAATTCTTTTTGTTCGGAACTGATTTTGGGAACGGATTTTTCTTTTATTTTGAATACATTTTCAAATTTATTTTTATTTTCCAAGAAAAATTAAAAAAAACTTATAAATATCCTTAACATGCAACATCATTCATAATATTATGATAATAAATGGGATGAATAAAATTTA
>JANQBM010000221.1:27510015-27523646 GCA_025594535.1 Erythroxylum domingense
AAAAAGGGATCTTAATTTTAACGAAAAAATTTGGTTCAAGTTTTTACTTTAAGTGTACTTAAATTATTAAACTAAAATATTTGTCAAATGAATCTCTAACTTACCTAGTAGTGTCATCTAAACTCATATTTAACTGGATATGCATATACACTCTCTTAAATACATTATTAATTGAAAATATTAAATTAGTGAGGATGTTTTCATAATAGAAAGGATTTTGAGAAAATTATTATAAATTATGAATAAGTTTTCTAACACATATGGGAGACCACGAGGGATTGTGTTGTCAATATTGCAATCATGGATTTCTTTTAAAAGGGGATTTTGAAGGAATGGAACAACACATATGTTAGTCTGTTTCCTAAGATTGGTAATGCATGTAAATTGAAGAAATTCAGAACAATCTCATGTTGCAATGTGGTATACAACTAAAATCCTATCAAGAAGGATGAGAAACAGTCTTTGATAAAATAATAAACACTTCTCATAATACATTTATGACATAAAGGACCATAATAAGTAACATATTGTTGTGTCAGGAATTATTTAAAGCTTACAATTTAAAACCATCAATAAAAAGTTGCGTACTAAAGATAGATCTTATTAAAGCATATGAATCCATAAGCTGGATGTTCTTAAACAAAATACTAAAAGCAGTTGGATTCCCAAGCAGGTTAAGAAGTTAGATCATGGATTGTATCTCAACCCCTTCTTATACCATTTAAGTTAATAAGAATCTATAATGCACTTCAATACGGGTAGAGGACTAAGACAATGGAACCCATTATCCCCTTACCTTTTGTACTTGGAATGGAGGTTCTATATATCATAATTTCAATGGATATCTCAATAAATCCAAATTTCAAGTACCATCATAAACGAAAAGGTACATAGCCTATCACCTTGCTTATGCTAATGATATATTATTGTTTTATAGAGTTGAAAAAGCTTCAATTAATACAATGTTGGGCTCTTTAGAGAAGTTACAAGATGTCTCTAAGCTAAGAATGGACAAAGAAAAACTCCTTTTATCTCTCTATAAATGTCAGCACTGATGTAGCAATCAAGGCAATGGAGTTAAGTTTCAAACATACAACACTTCCTATAAAATATTAGTTGTTCATATATCTCAAAAGAAAATCAACATGATGGATTGTATGGAACTTATGGATGCATTCAACAAAAGATTCAATCATTGGTGTAATAAGTTCCTAACTTGCAGAGGACTAGTGATCTCTATATTAAGCAATCTAGCAACCCACTGGCCCAGTCACCTTACACGTCCTCAGGGTATGTTAAAAGCAATAGATAGGAAGCTAAAGGAGTTCTTATAGAGGGGAAATAACAAACAATATAAAATTCCTAAGGTTAAATTTTCCAAGATTTGCACACCTAAAGAAACAAGTGGAGTATAGATTACCTCAACTAAAATAATGAACAATATCTTATTGTCCAAGATAATATGGTACATCTGCAAAAGGAAAGAGGATTTACTGGTTGAATGGATTCATATAATTGACTTAGGTGGAAGCAACATATGGAGCACTAAGCCAAACCAGAACATATCTTGGACTTTGAAGCAAATCCTTGTTACTAGATAGTGGATGGAAAGATTAATAATCCATAAAATAGGGGATGGACATAATACATTATTTTGGTATGAAAATTGGCTTACATGTGGCCTATTACACAGCTTAAAGGAGGTTCTACGCCTAAGGATATAATTCCATTAAACAAAAAGATGAAAGAACTCATAAAGGCAAATCAGTAGAGATGGCCTTTTTATAACAAAAGAGGAGCAAAGTTGATTATGAATAACTTATCTTTATATCAACCTAATAAAGAGAGTGAAGATGCAATCCAATGGAAAGCTGACAACGCTGTGGAATTCTCTATAAAGGAGTGCAAAAGAGTACTTCAACATAAGGCAAACATTAGGGTGCAATGTTATAAGCTAGTTTAGGACTAAGACACCACTCTAAGCCATGTTTTTATACTATGATTAGGCATATTGGGAAGACTAGGCACTGAGGAAAAAATCAATTTTGAGATCCGCCATAGAATCTATGAATTGTACAAGGAATAAGAAGAGACTATAGATCATCTTATGGTTGAATGCACTTTCTCTAAATTCATATGGTCAGAAATCTACGAGTTGTTGGACATTTAATAGATTCCAACTAACTTGAAAGAACTTTGCAAAAGTTAACCAGAGTTCAAACTAAAAATAAGGGAGATTACAAGTTGATGAAGATGAGCCTTGCAGTAATAATATACTTTTTATTAAGAGAAAGAAATGCTAGAGTATTCTAGGAGGAGTCTAAGACACAAAAGCAAATTTTGCATAACATAATATTGCATTACATAATGAACATAGTAGTAAGAGGATTGGAGAAAAAAATCTCACCAGAAATGAAAACTAGATGGTTAACAGCTTTTACCCACACTAAGCACACTGAAGTAAGGGATTCCATATCCTAAAAGGAGTGAAAGACAACAAATGAGGAGTAGTCAAAACCAATATATATTTAAATTGCCAAATTTTATAATAAGGGTTGGATGCTCATAACTGAAGAGTTGGGATTATAAAACAGACAATCCATGTTTTTTACACTAGTGTGTACCAATCCATGTTTTTTACATTGACGATTAGTATTATTTTTACTCAATCATGGTATTTCCATTTTCATTGCAGCTGGTGTTTATTGTCATTGTATTATTATAATTTTAGAAGTAGTTGTGGTATTTAATGTACTGATTCTTATTATATTTTTTGATGTAAGACATTCTTCCCATTCAGTCAATATATTCTATTTAAAATTGTATGACTGCCTTATTTGTAAGGAATTATGGTTTTTTTTTACATAAACATGATATTAAATAACTAGAAATAGTATAATTTATATTAAAGGAGGGCATGGTTTGATCGTAAAGAAGATATTATCATTTTTCGCTGGAGTTGTTGCTTCTATTATTATTTCCTAGTAATTTTTACACATGATTGTGATATTAAATGTATTAAGTACTAGTATGGTTTGTGTTTAGGCATATTATTATATTTATTCAATCAATATATTCTCATTTAAAGTGTATATCTTCCTTATTTGTAATAAATGATGGTTTTTTTATATACAGACGTGGTATTAGAAAATATAATACTCTTATAATTTTATTGATGTACCGTATTGTTTGTACTTAAAGATGATATTCTCATTTTTCACTGAAGCTGTTACTTATTTTAAACACATCATGGTAGGTTTTCTTTATATTTGTGGTATTGAATGTACTAATAAGTTTTGGTATAATTTCTATTATGACATGGCATTCTTTGCACTAAGTCATTTTATTACCATCATAAATTGTAGGTCTTACTTATTTATAATAAATGATGGTATTTTTTACAAAGACATGGTATTGAAGAGATATAATACGATTATAGTTTATATTGAGATATGGTATGATTTATACTTAAAGATGGTATTTATATTTTCACTAAAGTTACTATTGTTATAACGGCTTAGTAATTTTTATACATGATTGTGTATTAAATGTAACGAGTTTTGATATAGTTTGTATTGAGGTATGGTATTCTTTTCAATCAATCAATACATTCCAATTTAAGTTTATGTCTTTTTTAGCTACAATGAATGATGATATTTTTTGTGCATAAATGTAGTATTGGATAAATAGAATACTAGCATAGTTTGCATTGAGATAGAGTATGATTGCTACTCAAGAATGGAGTATGATTGCTACTCTTCCATTTTAAGATGTACATGATAGTTATTTTGTACAATTGATAGTATTTTTCTTTTTACATTAGGTTGGTGTTACATGTATTGAGTCATGGTACAATTTTTGTTCAGACATACAATTATTTTTACTTAGTCATGGTATTCTGACATCTAAGTGAAACTGTTACCAATTTTAAATTATTAATGGTATTTTCTATGTACACCTAATTTGGAATACAATGAGGCATGTTGCCGCTTAGCTAATTCCTAGTAGAATACTCACATTCTAATATATATTACACTCTAAATAAATCTACTACCAAAATGATTCAACACCTTGACAGGGGTGATCTTCTTTCTTAATCTTATTTTGAAACTCTTCTCTGGCCTCTCTTACTTAGGAAAACAATAAATAGATGGTTTGAAAATAATTTCAAGATAAATCATCAAAGCCTTTACTTGATAGATATTAGATAAACAATAATATATAAATATCAAAATATACAAACAAATTGTTCTAAACTTTGTAGACACCTTCCAATTTCAACATGTACATGAATATGATCTCCTATCAAAATGGAAGGAAGAAAAACAATGACCAAAATGCAAGGAATAGTTTTCTTTATTATAATTGATAAATCATCTCTACTTTATTTTCTCTGCAACAAATCTTTCTTAATTTTTAATCCTAGTTACTACAAAGCATTTTCCATAAAATATTCGTCGCTAAAAGCTTAGTGAAAGTGGTTCTGTTCCAGATGTATTGATCTCAAACAACTTTTTTACTGCTGCTGAACTTCATCACCATCTAAAAAGGTGGAAAGCTGGCAGGAAGTTAAGACATAATCTAAAGCATATGAACACATTGAATGACTGTTTCCCCATCAGGTGATAACGGAAGCTTTGGTTCCATCATAGATTAATATAACTAGTGTTAAAATGTGTGTTGCTTTTGTAAAATACTTCCTTGTCTTTGATCATCCGAAGGTGGGCTCTATTGAACCGTCAAGACGTTTAAAGCAAGGGTATCCTCATTATCGTTACCTCTTTATTATTTATATAGAAGCACTTTCTTGTCGTATTGCTTCAGCCAAACTAAATAAGAGATGCCCATCTATTAATCATTTGCTCTTGGCAGACGATTGCTTAATCTTTTTCAGAAGCTTCCGGACGGAGTTGCACTGCTATTACCAAACAATATGGCTGATTTTGAGCCAGCCTCGACTTGGGGTTTTTTTTGGAAATTTTTTTTTATTACGCATAAATGTTACTACTTTTTCTCAGCCCCAAGATTCTGAACTTCATTCCACATGAACGTGGGACTCCCATCATTTATTGGCATATCAAAAGTAGACTGTTTTTAGTGTTACCAAGGATGGAGTAAAGCAGAGGATCAATGGCAGTCAGAATAGATGATCAAATTTGTTGGTCAAGCTATAACCACCGATTTTATGTCAGTTTCCAGATCCCTCAGAAGTTGTGCAAAGAATTATGTACCTTATTTTCTATTTTTTCGTTCAACATGGAAAAAACCAATGGAAAAACTAGAAACAGCCATGTGAAAATAAACCAGGGAGTTGAGATCTTTTAATATCCAAGTACGTTTAGCAACTATTTCAGTCTTCGAATGGTCTCGGAGGTTTATTATCTGGATTGCTCTATCTTTCAGGCTAAAAACAAAAAGAATTCTGCTATTATTTTCGTCTTAGGTGGCGGCAAATAGCACCACCTCTACCTTTGCTAGAGAGAGTTATCTGATGTTTGGAGTCAAGATCTATACGGATGGTCCGAGCACAAATTAGCTGATTGTGAGTGAGAAAAATAAAATAGTCTTCAGAAGCTATCCCTCTCCCATTCCTTCATTCAGCTACAATGGTGGCGCTAAAGGAAATGGATCTTGGTTTCCAGTTATACCAAACCTATTCTCTGTTCTGCAAACTTCGGAGCTATTATTCTTGTTGCGCATACTTCTGTTTGCAGTAGTTGTTATAAATAATTTTTTCAATAGATTTGACCAAAGAGAATAAGAGACAGGGGAGGTTAACATCCCGAGGAAATTAAGGAAACGAGGCCGTAGGATTGAATGATGTACAATACTAATAGAGCCCTCACGTGCAATTCTCTTTGACTATTCAGTCTTTGCCTGGATTCCCGTGCCAACGATTTTTCGTCGTTTTTATTAATCGCCGACTCGTCTCCAACCAACCAGCATCGAACACCAACACTCTCGCTAGGCTACCCAATCTCATCTTTCCGATCCCTTTTTCTTTTTTCACTACTTTTCCCCCTTTCTAATTCTTTTTTAAAACCTACAATAGGTTGAGATAAATGAAACATACTGTTTATTCAAATATGATACGAATCTTTCTAATACGTCCACAATCTTTCTAAAAGCAACGGTTTTGTGTGGCTGCTTTTTCCACATAACGCCATCTTATCTGATTCAATTCCAAAATGTGCACTTCAACGATTCAACTTCTACTATTCTCAGCAATTATTATATCATGTTCTTTTACTTAATACTTCTAATTTATGCACTACGCATTTTTATCTTATTACATATGATTAATTTTAGAATATACTTAATTATATGACTATTGTAACTAGACACATATTTTGGTTGTATCTTTAACATTATCAATGTGTTGCATAAATGTGCTTATCATCCTCATTACTCCATAAAAGTTTCACCACATGACCATGGAACAGTAATCATATACACCTTTTTCGCTAAGGCAATGATCATAAAATTTGGGTAATGATTCAAATACAGGATCAACTTCTTAATTTCTGTTTTCCTCGTTTTTATATCAAAAATTAAAAACAACACAAACTCTTAATTTATTCTACCTTTTATATTGTCAGCCCAAACTCCTCGTGGATCTCACCTCGGCCGGACCTTTCAGCAGTTACTTTTCTTTATTAGTCTAAACCTTCTACTATTTAACCTTACGTGTTCATTTCGGTACGTGTATGTTCCTTTTTTGGCACAACTCTTTTTACCGGATGTACTGGTAAATGATATTATGCCCATTTGTACATTATTTTTCTGAATATAATAACATCTTACCCAGAGTTTCTTCAGATTGATTTAGCGATTGGGATTAGACCGAATAATGACACACAAAACCTAATCATACGAAGATATTGATCATTCACCATCTATCAATCAATGACAAATTACTAATCTTCTTCTTTCTCACTCACGAATACCCAATTAATAAATTAAAAATCCATTACTTCTTTTGTTATATATTAGTTCCCTCTTTCGTGCCATGAATCAAACCAAACCCTCTTCTCAGCGTGTCTGTTTCTCTATCACTGCCACCCATCTCAATCTCTCTCCGGATAACTGTGAGTAAATGCAAAACGGTGCAGGGGACGGCAAAATCTGACAAAAACTAAAGACTTTTTCTGAATCATCTGTCTCTATACTGCGACACTGCAAGAGTCTTACTTAGGTTGTTAATTGATTCTATTGCTAATAGTCAACCAAGCTGTTTGGCGATACACAATCTGATCTACAAAAAACAAGTGAGATACACAGGCCAAAGAACATAAAAAAGTAGCAGTACAAACTGCAGTGAAAAAAGAAATGTTTGAAACTGTCAAATACCTAATCGGCTCAGCCGGTCCCAGTGGCTACAGCTCTAAGTCCACCGCCGACCAAGTCACGGAAAGTTGTGATCTGAGTAACATGACCGCCATCATCACGGGTGAGTTGGGTTTCCTAGAAGCCTAAACTCCTCACTTTTTCGTTAACGTTGATCTCTTGATCTATTGTGTGATCATTGGTGGGGTATGCGTGGTTTTGTAGGTGCTACGTCGGGTATAGGATCGGAGACAGCGAGAGTGTTGGCTAAGAGAGGAGCAAAGTTGGTGCTTCCTGCTCGGAGCCTGAAAACGGCTGAAGACACCAAGGCTCGTATCTTATTGGAGTGTCCCGAGTCTCAGATCAAAATCATGGCTCTTGATCTCAGCTCTCTAGAATCTGTTCGTAGCTTTGTTTCAGAGTTTGAGTCTCTCAAACTGCCTCTCAATCTCCTCATGTATGTTTCGAATATCCTTTTATTTTGTTTGGTTATTATGGGATTTAAAAAGGTGCTGAAAATTATAATCTTTCTCAGAAATAATGCTGGAAAGTTTACCCATGAGCATGCAATCTCCGAAGATGGAGTGGAGATGACGTTTGCGACTAATTATCTTGGTATGTCGGAAGTATTTCTTCATGTTTAGAGAAGGAATAAGTGTTCTTTAATCTTATAGGGATTTTATTCAGGTCATTTCTTGTTGACTAAATTGTTACTGAAGAAGATGATAGAAACTGCAAAAGCAACAGGCACACAGGGACGAATTGTGAATGTTTCATCTGGGATTCACAGTTGGTTTTCCGGCGATATCATCAGATATCTGGGTGAAATATCCGGAAGTAAATGGTGGGTGGTCGATTCCAGTTTATGTATAAGTTATTAACAAAAAGACGCCACCTTTACTTTGCAAATGGTTCCAATATCATAGCACTTACAAAAATTTGTATTGACATTGAACTATTTTGGACGCTTCAGTAACTACGATGCGACACGTGCGTACTCTCTCTCAAAGCTCGCTAACGTTTTGTATACCAAGGAACTTGCTCAGAGACTAAAGGTGCGTAGCATTTAATTTGTTTTGATATGTATGTAGCTCCAAATCTGAGAGATGAGGAAAAAGCGAATTTTGTTGTTATCGTTTTGGTTTTACCTGAATGACGTTTTGTAATTCTGTATCACTGATTAACAATGCAGCATATGGAGGCCAACGTGACGGTGAATTGTGTTCATCCAGGTATTGTAAGGACCAGACTCACCAGGGAACGAGAGGGCCTTGTCACAGGTTCAAACTTTAAATACAAACTTTCTCTTAATTCTCAAACAAATGCCTCACCTCAACATCGTTATTTTATAATGGCTCACAGATATTGTATTTTTCTTGGCTTCCAAGCTCTTAAAGACGATTCCGCAGGTAAATTATAACTTCTCTTTTATTCATGATATATATATATATATATATGAATTTAGTTCAGACATATATTTATATGTATATAGGCGGCCGCTACCACATGCTACGTTGCAACACACCCTCGACTTAGGGATGTGTCCGGAAAGTACTTTGCAGATTGCAATGAAACGTCGACGTCGAAATTGGGATCCAGCTGGACAGAAGCAGCTCGGTTATGGTCTGCCTCAGAAATCGTGGTTTCTGGAGACTCAAAAGCAGTTTTTGACCCACTCAGTGCCATGGACCATGATTAAATCCTAAAAGTAGAGAAATTTAGAAGAATGTAATAAAGAACAAGGAAAGGAAAAGAAAGAAGGAAAGTTAATCGAGTCGATATTTCAGCAAGTAAAGCTAGAGAATGAAATTATTAGTAAACGAAGCATACACCTTAAATTATTGTAGTACATATACTGATTATATGGCACTTGTATATTCTTCTGGTATCCTTAATTTATACTTGTTTTATTGGTTGGGGAGGCGTTTTTAATAAATTAAGCGAGTAGGATAGCGTTTGTTACTTATAATTACACAATGATTAATGTGGAAGTACAGCTTATGTTGATTAGTAGTGATGGGGGAAAGGAAAAGCTTAGGAAAAACGTTTATTTCGTTCTCATGTCTTTGTTGAGGTAAACAAATAATGTTGAAGAACCTGTACATTCTGCTTATTGTAAAGGTAGATAAGTTCCCTAGATTCTTTGATTAATAATTTTCAAGAAGTGGAAGTGCTCATATATATATATATATATATGGGGAGTACCTTTTATACGTCAATTTGGGTGCTCAATAGTTTTTTAAAAAAACATCAACACAAAGAAAGAGATTCATATGTACACGATCGCTAAAGCCAAACATTTTGAGATTATACATGATTCTGATTTACTTTTTAATAGTTCTACTATATATTAAAAGGTAGCAATACAAATAGGAGAGATATAGAAAAAGTGGGTAATATGAACATGGTGGGTGGGTTTTGGAACCTGGTGGTTGATATTTTATTTTAGTGAACGAGTATCTTTAGGTTATGTTGGTGGTGGGACCCTAACTACAACATGCGCCAGGGGATTAAGGATTGGAGGGAAATATGGTTTCAAGAAATTTAACTTAAGAGAGCTGTTTGTACTAGAGTTCTTTCACTGCCGTTGGTGCCATCAGCCTCATTACCCTTCTTTTTTTTTTAATTTCTTCATGCCAAATTTTATTGCAGTAATTAAGCATGTTTTCTTAACTCAAATATCACCGCAGCTATATTTGATTAATTTGATGCCTCTTCCATTCATAAAGCTAAACGGTTATCAAGCGTTTGGTCAGTCATACTATCAAAATTCATAATACATATCCAGATAAATTATATGACATCATCTATTAAAGTTCAAGCAAAAGTTGAATCCTCACACATTGTAGTGTATGCCAAGGAGAAAAGATCCAGTGGATTCCATACCGTAATCATAATCTTTAAAATGGTATTTCTTATGGCATATTAGAATGTAATCTAGTCCATATTACCTACAACCATTAAGATCTCTATATAGGAATTAACGAACTTATAATACATCTTTAGCAATTAACAGAATTTGGATTAATAAGTGACATTCATATTTAATTTATATAAAGTAGAGTTGTCTCACCAAAATTTAATAAATGGCACATCCAATAAGGATAATTCTATAAATTTTTTCTATACATCATAAATTTTTAATAGAAACTAATTGATAATTGTAATTAAAATCTACAATAATTGACATCATGTTGAAGAAAATTGAAAAAAAATATTAATTTAAACATGAAATTCAATAATTTCAATATCTACATAAAGTATAGTTGTCTTGACAATTTTTTTAACAAGTGATCTATTCTAATAAAAAATAACTTTACAATTTTGCTTTTTATATAAAAAATTTAAATAATAATTAATTACTAAGTGTAATTAAAATCTGTGGTTGGTGATCTTATGTTAAAAGAAATAAAAATAAAAGAACTTTCTCATTTTAAAACAGACTTTTAGTGAGAGATGTTCTTCCTTCTTTATATGGTGTGTATGGATCTTACTAGATCTCCGATTCTCTTCTAATAAGGTTTTTGGCTAGGGTAAAATATATTTTTATATTACTCTAATTTTTGCTATCTATTTCTACCGTACTTCTTCACTTGTTCTTACACTTAGCTATGTCCTTTTCTTCTCTTTTAAATCCCTTCCTTTCTCTAATAATCCCCTCTTTCCTTTTCAATATTCTTCCTTTTATCCTTCACCCTTTCCTTTTCTTCTCCAGTGTTGTTCTTATTCTTGTTTTTCTAATCCTCCCTCTCTTCTTTTTCTTTTCCTACTCCTTTTATGCTTTTTTTTAGTTCTTTTTCCAAGTTGTGCCTTTTCTTTTCCTTTTAGATCATAATGTTGAGCTTAGAGCCCCAGGCTTTTGAACCTTTTCCCCCTCATAAGAAAAAAAGTTTCCTTGCTCCCCATCCTTCTTCTAACATTATCAAGTCCAACTCTTCCATGCTTGATGCTCTTATTAACTAGGCTTTAAGTTTGACAAACACCAAAAAAATGGGTTCCAAGTTTTGAGAGATTCTTCTGCGTAGCAAAAATTCCATTACTATCCACCGCATTAGAAAATCGAATCAGTTATAATTGCTCACCTTATAGAAATTCTAAAGGAAGGAGCTTCCAAGTGGGATGCAACTTTTATCGGTTCATGAATAAGATGGCACTTGTCCCAGCTTTAAATACCTAGCCTATCAATTACTACAAACACTTTGGCTTGAGAGAAGTCGTTATTAATGAGGAAAATTAATTCTTTTGCAAAATTGAATTCTCTGGATAAGCATAAAGTTGCCAACCAATCTTTGTTCAAAGATGATAGCTTGACATTCAATTCCAAAGTCTCAAGGTGAAATAGGTTCCCCTATGAATCAACCTCCATAACTTGCCATTAGAGTATTGGACAAATAAAGTAACATAGTTAGTCATCTTAGCAAGCCTCTATGGCTTGATAATGGCACTACCATCATGATGAGAGTTGATTATGCACATATTTGTATAATTAAAGACATCTAATAGTACTTTTTAGAGATGATAGCTATCCTAAGATTGGATGAGAATGATGACCTGTTTGAGGAATTTGTGAAGGTTTCTTATAATTAGAGACCTGAACTGTAAAAGGAAAAAAAGAAGAAGGAATGGAGACTTTCTGGAAGAAAATTCACTATAGGAGAATACTAGGAGATCTTGTTTCTGCATCTTGTAAGGGATACTAACATTATATATGAAAATGAAGAAGGTTTAGACAATTATATCTCTCTTCCTAACGAACACAATCAGGGTTCTATTTCAATAATGCAAATAAAAAATCAAAAGGATGTTCCTCAATCTCAATCTTCCACTAAAGCTGTCAAACACCCTGCAAATGGAGATGTGATGTTTCCAAGTTTGTTGGAGGATCCTACACATATGGAGCAATAAAAAAAGGAGGAAGTTCAATCTTAATGATTGATATGTGTAAGAATGATGAGTGCAAATTAGAGGATTTAACCATTAATAAACACTCATTTGGAGAATCAGATAAGGATTCTTAACTTGTTAGTAGAAGAAAATCATACAGAAAGAAGAAAGGCCCTATAGTAAATCCTAATCTATGACTATTCTCTCATAGAATGTTAAGAGGCTTAATTTCCCCATAAAACAACTAACTCTCGCTACTAATCCTATTTTGATGGGGATTTTAAAAACTAAACTAAAGGAGGATAGCTGTAAGAACATAATTTTTTTGAAGAAATAATAGAATGTAATCTTTAATCATCAAAGATATCGTAATGGTAGGATTTTAGTATCTTATGATTTGGATATGGTTGACATTATACACTTTACTATTGGGAATCAACTAATATATCTCTCTGTTAGAAAGAAACTAGAGAAGCTCAACTTTGAAATTACTTTTATTTATGTTTTCAATCATAGATTTCAAAGAGTCCCTTATGGAAAAAAAAAGAAGGATTGGACATATTTGATTAAATACCTTTTAATCTTATTGGGTGACTTTGATAGGATAATCTACCATTTTGAGGTAGAGGGAAATTCATGCCTGAGAAACTTCTCAGAGACCATAGAGATTATGCAAGAGACATCTAGGTAATTGACCTTAAAATGGAAGGACAATTTTATACCTAGAGCACTAAGAAAATAGGTTCTTGGTTCTTCAAGTAAACAATTGATAGGGAAATGATGAATGGATATTGGATTTGCATATTTCCAAGTAATAAAGGAAAATTTGAGAACCTGAAGTAGCGCGCTGTAACACTACTCAAAATAACTATACCTATAACTATAGCAATGGTGAGTCTAGGTCGTTCCCACAGAGAGTATGTGTAAAGCTTTTATTATGAAAATAATCAGTGTTTAGGTTAAGGGAGTTTTGTTTAATTTCAAATAAGAAAATAAAATGAAATTAAACTAATGAAAAAAATTAAAGAAAACCTTGACAAATGATGAATATAATTGAATTCGTTTAGGACCTGGTCATTGGTTCAATCTTGGCATACACATAATTAAACATACTTCATTGAGTTGCTATACTTATACCTCTCCTAGCAACTATTACTCGAAGGTTTATAACAAGCTCTGCTATCCCAGTTTTCCCTTAAGTGGTGTTTAGTTAACAGATACTCGTTAATTAAACCTAGTTATCGAACTACCTAGGATAAGATCTTTAGATTTAATTGGACAACTGCATTACGAATTATAAAAACAGATTAATTAAGGCAATAACCACTCAAGCTCAGGTCATTTATCCTAGGTTATGTTATCCTTAATGATTCATCACCAATCAGAAACACAAAAATTTTGGATTGTATCCCTAATAATCT
>JANQBM010000221.1:27542507-27558585 GCA_025594535.1 Erythroxylum domingense
AATTTATACCGACTTTTGTTAAGTGATTTTGTTAAGTGATGTGACACGCCACCCTCGCGGGGCACAGATCCGGGTATTACTATCGATATCGGATTCGGGTCCAGCGGGAGTGGGGTGTTACAGTGGAACTGGTGCATAATGAAACAATCAAACACACAATTAACATACAAAAGCATAAATAACAAACAGAAAATATAAAGGGCATGAGAAAGCTTATTTAGTGGGACGATAATAAAGTTAACATTGTTGGAAAGTGTACTCCCTTAGTATAGCTCCCTTGTTCTCATCTTTCGTCTTCCTACAGTCACACATAAAATTTAAAAACATTGGTAAAATAAAACACAAAACATAAAACACACGAAATTATAAAAAAATTTATGCTAGTTTTTATAGTAACTAGCAAGACTCTTTAGCCTACGCTTGGATCACTAGAGGGGTTGGAGAGACAACTTCTCTTGTCTTTTAGGAAATTGGCCTCCAAAATAAGGCTTAAAGTGGTGGTCATTCAATTTAATGGTTTCGCCATGCTCATTTTCTAACTCTAATGATCCTGATGGTAAACATTAACTATTATAAAAGGGCCACTCCATCGAGATTTTATTTTTCCTAGAAACAGACGAAGTCTCGAGTTAAATAGTAAAACCATATCCCTTGTATGGAAGTCCTTCTACTTGAGATGTGCATCATGCCATTGTTTTCCCTTTCCCTTATACAATTTTACATTTTCGTGAGCTTGCAACCTTAATTCTTCCAACTCATTCGATTGAAGCTTTTGTTTTTCCCCAGTTGCTTTTTCACCCCAGTTTAGGGTCTTAATTGCCTAATATGCCTTATGCTACAATTTTAGTAGTAAGTGACAAGCCTTTCTATAAATCAGTCTATAAGGTGTCATACCAATGCTTATCTTAAATGTTGTCCAGTAGGCCCAAGCTGCATCATCCGGTTTATTCACCTAATCTTTTTTTGAAGAGTTTTTGGTCTTTTCTATAAAAAAATTCAGTTCTCAGTTGACGACCTTAACTTGGCCACTTATTTGGGGATGGTATGGTGTCGCTATCCTATGTTGCACTTCATATTTTTTCAATAATTTTTCAAAAGGATTATTACGAAAATGGGTATCTCCATCACTGATGATGACCCGTGGCACTCCAAATCTATTGATTATCTTCTTAAGGAACTTTTGCACCACTCGACCATCATTTGTTGCAGTTGCCATTACCTTAACCATTTCGACATATAATCTGTACCAACCAAAATATATTTGTTTTCGTATGAAGATGGAAACGGTCCTATAAAATCAAACCCCTAAACATTAAAGATCTCAATTTCAAGTATTGTTGTCATCGACATTTCATCCCTCTTAAACATATTCCCTATCCTTTGACAACTATCACATTTTTTAACCCATTGTTGTGCATCTTTAGATAATGTTGGACAAAAGAACCCGCACTTTAGTACTCTAGCAGCTGTTCTATTAGCCCCATAATGTCCAGCATATGTAGAATTGTGACAGCGAGTCAAAATAGCATGAAACTCATTATCTAGAACATATCGCCTCAACAAGGCAACAGCGTACACTTTAAACAAAAGTGGCTCTTCCCATTAATAATGTGAATAATCATAAAGAAACTTCTTCTATTGTTGGTAGTTAAGATCAAAAGGCAAGATACCACTCGCTAGGTAGTTCACAATGTCTACGAATATAGTACGTTAGATGCATTTATCCACATCAAAACCTCGTTAAGGAATTGTTCATTTATCTCTAATTCAGCTTCAAGTTCCTTTCCTCCTAGTTTGGATAAATGATCTACCACAAAATTCTCTGCTCCCTTCTTTTCACGAATTTCCAGATCAAACTGTTGTAAGACTAAAATCCACCAAATTAATCTGGGCTTGGCATCCTTCTTTACAAATAAATATCTTAATGCTGCATGATCAGTAAAAAGAATGACTTTATAGCTTAGAAAATATTATCAAAATTTATCACGCGCAAACACCACAACTAATAGTTCTTCTTTGTTGATGCATAATTTAGTTGTGGTCAAGTTAGTGTCCTGCTTGCATGATAAATAACGTGTAATTTATTTTATTTTCTTTGACAACACACATCTTATAGAATAAACACTGGCATTACATATGAGCTTAAATGGAAGTGACTAATCTGGTGAATGTAGAACAGGTGATGAAATCAATGCCTTCTTCACCTTGTCAAAGGCATTCAAACAGTCATCATCAAAGCTAAAAGGCATATCTTTGAGAAATAATTGGGTTAGAGGTTTTGCTATTGTGGAGAAATCCTTGATGAATCGGCAATCAAAGCGGCATATCCCAAAAATGCTCGAACACTACAAACATTGGAGGGTAGTGGGATTTTACAAATTAATTCAATTTTCACTCTATCAACTTCAATTCCCTTGAATGAATTTTAGTGACTCAAAACTGTGCCTTCCTGAACTATGAAATGATGTTTTTCCTAGTTCAACACCAAATTAGATTCTTCACATCTTTGAAGAAACCTATCTAAATTTTTCAAGCACTGCTCAAAGGTATCTCTAAAGACTAAAAAATCAACCATGAACACCTCCATTATTTCCTCAACCATGTTTCCAAAAATAACCATTATGCACTTTTGAAAGGTAGTCGGTGTATTGAACAACCCAAATGGCATCTGTTTGAAGGCAAAAGCATCACAGGGACATGTTAAAGTGGTCTTCTCCTGATCGTCTAGATATATGAAGATTTGATTGTACCCTAAATATTCATCTAGAAAGCAGTAGTAGGCATGACCTGCTACTCCTTTTATCATTTGATCAACAAAGGGTAAGAAAACAATGGTGCTTCATTACAACGTTGAGTTTTCGATAGTCTATATAAACCCGTCAACCTATAACGGTTTTGTAAGGCCCCAAATTGTACCCTAAAAAAATGTTACATGCTCATATAAGTACATGAATGATAGGTTTTAAAATTGTGATATGACTGAGAATTCCATATGACTTAACTATGTTTTTAACGAATCATACTTGGAGAATTGGAATTAAATTGTCATCATAGAGACTTAAGGTATTAATGTTGAGCCCGGGGTCTAGGAAAATATGTCATGGATGCTTTACATAAGGTTTAGGAGAAGATTTAGTGAAAATAATGCCTAAAAGTACATAAAACTCAAGGTTGAAGTGATTTTTGCAAGACCAATGTGTCACACTCATGCACAAGCATGAGGGTGACATCTAAAGGGTGACAAGGTTGTCATCCTCGTGCATAAGCATAAGGGTGACATCCAGTGTGACTTCTAATGTGATACCCAAACTTGTAAGTACCATATCGTTATATTCCGATGTCCAAAAATTACAAACTTTATACTATTAGAAAGCTAAGAGGATAATCTACAACTGTTATGAAGACCATTTTGTCAAATTCGGCCTAAATCAATATAATTTATTGATGGTTTATACGTGGACTAATTTCTTGCTGACAAATGGCAGCATATTGTATGGATGAGTGGCAGCTTCTAAATGGGACAAGTAGAGAACATGCATGAAGCCACATCGTATTACCATTTCATGACACCTAGCATTGGAGGGGACAAGGTTCTACTAAAGTTTTCTGTATTGCTTAATTTTCTTTCTCTCACCACCGAACTCTCTCTCCCACTCACACATTATAGAAAATTTTGCATGCTTTTTAGATCATCATCTTCACTTGACGTAATTTCATGCCACTGCATTAAAGAAGCTAGATCCTAGCACTTTCTATGTTGCTGTCCTCTTAGTCGTCTTAATCTTGGAGTTGTGATATTCACTAAACATATTTCACTGAATAGTCGTCGGTATTTAGGCTATAATTTGACCTGTAGATATCTAAATGTGGTGATTTTCATTTTGGATTAGACTACACACATATGCCTACAAATTTCATAAAGTAATGGAATTTTTTTCTCTCCTGAAGGATGATGAAATTTGGCTTAAAGTTGAATTTAGGATTATGTCATTGTTTGAGAATAACCAGCAATATTTTGGGTATAGCTTGCAAAATTCTGAACTAAAATGCATGATTTTTATTTCATTATTAACTTAATACATAGAGAAACATTTTGTTAGCAGAACATATTACCCAATAACCTCTTTTTATATGTCAAAATAGCCATACAAATCTGAATCGAAATTTGTCCTAAGAAATTTGAACTAATCTTGGTTGTGTAATTATTGATATATATACGGTTAGGACTTTAATAATGGTTTTATTAAACTTAAGCTAGATTAATAATGAACCTAGGTGTTGTTAGATTAATGGAGAAAAAAGTTGTTTGAGTTATGGTTGATAAATGGAGTTGATAACATAAAAGATATGGGGTTTATTAATGAGGAGCATAATGTTGAATTGCTTGGTGTGATCATGAATGAATGAGCTTTTAAAACTTATATGTTATGAATTAGATATAAATGCTTGTCAATTAGGAATTTTTGCCATAATATGGTGACAATACTGGACCATCAATTGTCCGAGGAGTTTTATAGTTGGGATTGTATTGGAAGTGCTTGTTAATTATGTGCATATGCATAATGTTTGATGACTCAACATTTTTATTGATGTACAATTGGACTTGTTTGTTTTGATAAGGTTGGCATAAAATTATCTAAAATGGTTTAGTTTAAAACTGCTGGGTCATAGTTGTAGGTAAATAGACATTCTTAGAAGGGTTAGCAGCTGCTTCTGTAACTAGACACTAAGGTGTTTTCTGTGCCAAATACTCCGGTGTCTTCTGATTTTAGACACTTCTGTGTGTTTTCTTTTAGAGACTTAAGTCTTTTCTTGTTTATATACCAAACACGGTATCTTCTATTCCTATCCCGTTACCCACTTATGTATAAAGGATTAGCAGGATAACTTGTTCTGTATTCTGTTACATGCAAAGTTCGGCTATAATTAAGTTTTGTTCTGACATATCCAAAAATAGATTTGACACATACAAGTTCTAGTTCAAAATCATAATTTTCTGTTCTGATAATTGTAAACATGGCTTTGGAGCCAATATATCCTATTTTGGCATATTTTGTTCTGAGATACATATTGTTTGGATTGCGCTTTTATTTGTGATCTGATTTGTATATGTCAATATCATATGACTGTTAAAGATAGTTACCATTATGTATCATGTTTAGTTATTCCTCACTAAGCTATATGCTTGGCACGGTGGATTTTCCCCATGTAGGTGTTGGAGTTGAGTAAATATAGTGCCCTGGAAAGCAAGTGTATTTACTTATAACTTAATTTTCTTCCAATTACTTTGGTAATGAAAATATTTATTATTAATAAAATAAAAGAGTTTGTTTTTATGAGCATTATATATCTAGTCATATGGTACCGAAATTCTTTTGTAAATAATATACATATACATAAAAATGTATGGCAAATATGTGTATTATTAGAATCTAAATTAATTGACTCACAGTTGAATAATCAAGTTGGTCGCTTGATTATAGTTTAGACTGTAGTGTCACGATTTATCTCCATATAAGTAAAGGAGTTTACTTCAAGAGAATGATGAGTTTCATATCATGATAGTAGCTAACTATCGATAATGACACTATTAAATGAATTTGGAATCACGTATGTTTTAATGAATAAAGTAGGTCATTACTTTAATCCTAAAACATACATTTTAGCATTTGCTTATTATGGACCACAATCTTGATGAGTGGTGAACTCATATGTGTTTCATTATAATTCTTGATATGATTGGAATGGATTTTTACAGAGTATTAAGCCAGTGTCTGCATATTGGAATTATTAATTGAAACATGTATCAGGGAACATTCACTCAAATAAAGAGTTTATAGTGATATCATCACTTCTAGATGTTTTGTGGAGATTGGTGATTAAACTGGCACCAGGAGTTTGATGGACTAGCTAACCATCAAGTCTTAACACCAAGATGAGATCCTATGTGTTAATCACCATATAGAGTAAAATGGAAGATTTAAAAGGAAAAACTTATATATGGGCAAAACGGTAATTTTATCTTTTGTTGTGTGGATGACTGTAATAAGGTTCATAATAGGGTTTGCAATTGGACATCTTATTTGAAATATGTTTTCTCATAATATTTAGTAATTCAAGAGTTCAACTAACTATCTTTAGTGCAATGATATTTAGTTAATAAGCTAGAATTAATTCTAATGAGATTATATTTTCTGGGCTTATTGGAGCTTGAATTATTTAAGTCCAATTAGATTCCCCACTTGAATTCTGGGAAGGTTATCAAGGGAAGTAAGAAAATTAAACAGAGGTTAACGGAAAGAAAATGAGACAGTTTCGAGAGAAATGGACGAATTGGATTCGGACCAATAAGATAGGAACAATTTAATTAAGAGTTAATTAAATTGGGCCTTAAGCCTATAATTAAATGTTGAGCTTACACTAATTAATTGTTAATTATAAGCCCCAAATAATTTTTAACATTGGGCTAGATTTTGATTTAATTAATTAGGTTAATTAAATTAAAATTATAAAAAAAAGGGATAGGCAAAACTGAATTTTACAATGATCTAGAATTCGGTTATACTTTCTTTTTAAAAGGTTGATGGCTTGTTTAATATCATAAATGGCCAACCCTTTTAGCATTCTTTATGTTAAAGAATGAAGTGGATCATTAACTTATGTCTTTTATTAATAAAGGAATGATAATGGAGTGGGCGTTATCTCATTTGTTAAATGTTTTTAATGGCTTGTTTTAAATACATATACGTAAAGCTCATTTGATTGGATTTCCAAATGAACGTATATGGCCATGCAAGGTGAACGTATATGGCTTTTAGGCTCTACATTCTCTCCATACAATCGTCCAATTGTTGGACTCAAAAAAACACAATTAATTTTGGCTTTTTGCAAAGTGAAGTATGCGTGAATTTTGGCTCTCCAAGGTCTTCATTTTTGTTCTCTAAACTAATAGAAAATAGCGAAAGGTTTGCTATCCTATTTTTCTTCTCCTTTCCCACCAATGGATCTTGATAACCAAGTTGTCCAAGGAGAACAAGTGGTAGATCGGTTTGGTTGAGGACACAGTAGCGAGTTGTCAAAGTTTTAGCAAGAAGTTGGTAATATTCCTATCTTGTTCTTACTATATTTATTTTCCTTATACTGTATCATGTATGGATTAAAGCATGTTGATTGGGTGTTTTCGCTTATGCTATATTGTGATTTCTAAAAAAAAATTGAAATCTATCATTTTAGCCAAATCTTGCATGTTTTAGTTTCCGATCCAACAATTGGTATCAAAGCCATGTTTATTGTGCATGATTTCGGTTCCTATATGTGATGCATGGGTTGGAAATTATTTTTTGTGTGCTGCATATTTTTATTTGATAGAAATATATATCGTGTATGTTTTGCTCTTTTGGATGTCTATAGAACTTATATTTACCACGTAAGATTTCTTCATTTGGTTTGTAGCAAGGAGGATGGTCTATCATCACCATGTTTCCTACTTGGCTTCATTTTTCTATTTATTTTCATTTTGTAATGTACAAATTGAAGTAATAATGAAAATGAAGCAGCCATGGATTGAAGAAATAAAGAGGTAATGGTTTCAATGTATCCTTTTGTGTATTGGCATGGTTTAGGTTTTGCAAGAACCAAAATGCTGGATTTTTATTTCAATGAATCAAGTTTCGGTTTTTATCTAAAAACAAGTGCTGTATTTTTGTTTCAATGAATCAATTTTTGGTTTTGATAGAAAACAAAGTGCTCATTTTTTTTAATAGAACAATTTTTGGTTTTAATAAAAACAAGTAATGTTTTTATTTGTTATGACAAAGATTCAAATTTATGAAAATCTAGTGCTGTTTTTTTTGTTTTTAAAGTAACAAAATTTGATTTTATAAAATTCCCTTACACATTTTTTTACTAAATGGGGCAGGTTATGTGAGCAAAGAGTTCGAAGTAAAAGATCCAAGTCCAAGAAGATTATTTTGGGCCTAAAAACCTTGTAATTGTTTTTATGTTCTAAGATGGACAATCAAAAATGGCTTATTAGTTCATAAGATGAATGGATGAATGGATGCAAATAATATGTGATCTTATGTTATTGTATGACATTTAGAAAATTACCAACCCTAGGCTTTGCCTTGCATTCATTATGTATGAGATATATAATGAAACAGTATAGGATGGATAATAAATTGCATCTAGACAAGAAGATATTTATTAAAACTTAAAGCCCAAAAAGATTAAGTGGGACTGGATTCTCATGTGAGAGTCCACGACCTCCATATGATGGCCCATTGCATGTGGTGAAATGTTACTCTTCACCGGAGGACATGGATCCTAGATCTTGCATGGTTTGGGTCTCCTAAAGGATAAATCAACTCATTGGTAGTAAATGTGACCTCCCAACGAGAAATGATTTGCAGGCACCTTTAGTGGATGAATCAAATGGCCATACACTCAACATAGTTTATCAAATAACCTGCCCACGATAGCTCTATTGATAAATATATGGACCAAATTATGACATTTCTCAACTAAATTACATTGAGAACATGCTTAATAAGTTTTCCATGCAAGATTCCAAAAGGTTCACACCTACTAGACATGAAATCAAACTTTCAAAAGAACAAGCACCTAAAACCTAAGAGAAGGTTGAACGCATGCTTAAAATTCCACATGCTTCGACAGTTGGAAGTTTAATATATGTAATGTTTTGCACTAGACCAGATATCTGTTACGCAGTGGGACTGGTAAGTAGATTTCAGTCCAATCCAGGAATGCAGCATTGGGCTACGGTTAAGTGTATACTGAAGTATATTTATTAAACGAAGAACTTAATGCTTATTTACTCTAGAAGTAATCTTATTTCGACAGGATATATAGATTCTTATTTCCAATCAGATGTCAATTCAAGGAAATTAACTTTTGGCTCTATATTTGTTTAAGGAGATGGAGCCATAGTCTGGAGAAGTATTAAGCAATCTTATGCTGCTAATTCGACTATGGAGGCTGAGTATGTTGCTGCTTGTGAAGTAGCAAAAGAAACAGTCTGACTCCACAATTTACTAAACGATTTGAAGGTAGTTTTAGAGGCAGAAAAAATCCATTACACTTTATTGTGATAATAATGGGGCATTATTTTGATGTCATTAAAAACTTAATATATAGAGAAACGTTTGGTTAGAAGAACATATTACCCAAAAACCTCTTTTTATATGTCAAAATAGCCATACAAATCTAACCCGAAATCTGTCCTAAGAAATTTGAACAAATCATGGTTATGTAATTGTTGATATATATACGGTTAGGAGTTTAACAATGGTTTTATTAAACTTAAGTGAGATTAATAATGAACTTAGGTGATGTTAGATTAATGGAGAAAAAAGGTGCTTGATTTACGATTTATAAATGGAGTTGATAATATAAAAGATATAGGGTTTATTAATGATGAGCATAATGTTGAATTGCTTAGTGTGATCATGAATGAATGATCTTTTCAAGCTTATATGTTATGAATTAGATATGAACGATTGTCAATTGGGAATTTTGCTATAATATGGTGACAATACCGGACCATCAGTTGTCTAAGGAGTTTTATAGTTAGGATTGTATTGGAAGTTCTTGCTAATTGTGTGCATATGCATAATGTTTGATGACTCAACATTTTTATTGATGCATGATTCCACTTGTTTGTTTTGATAAGGCTTGCATAAAATTTTAAAATCTAAAATGGTTTATTTTAAAACTGCTGAGTCCTAGTCGTGGGTAAATAGACATGCTTAAAAAGGTTAGCAACTGCTTCTGTAACTAGACACTAAGGTGTCTTCTGTGCCAGACACTCTGGTGTCTTCTAATTTTAGACACTTCTGCGTCTTCTATTTTGAAGACTTGAGTCTTTTCTGGTTTAGATACCAAACATGGTATCTTCTGTTCCGGTCCCATTGCCACTTCTGTAAAAAGATTGACAGGATAACTTGCTTTTGCATTCTGTTGCATACACAGTTTGGATATAGTTAAGTTTTGTTCTGACATAACCAAAAACAGATTTGACATAGACAAGTTATGTTCTGAAATCATGATTTTCTATTCTGATAATTGTAAACTTGGCTTTGAAGCCAATATATCCTATCTTAGCATATTCTCTTCTGGGATACCTATTGTTTGTATTGCACTTTTATATGTGATCTGATTTGTATACGTCAATATCATATGACTGTTAGAGATAGTTACCATTATATATCATGTTTAGTTATTCCTCACTAAGCTATATGCTTAGCATGGTTGATTTTCCCCTTGTAGGTGTTGGATTTATGTAAATATAGTGCCCTGGAAAGCAAGTGTATTTACTTATAACTTAATTTTCTTCCAGTTACTTTGGTATTGAAAATATTTATTATTAATGAAACAAAAGAGTTTGGTTTTTATAAGCATTATATATTTAGTCATAAGGTACCGAAATTCTTTTGTAAGTCATATATATATGTAAGGGAAACTTGTATATTTTTAGAATCTAAATTAATTGATTCACAGTTGAATAATCAAGTTGGTTGCTTGAATATGGTTTAGACTGTAGTGTTGTGATTTATCTCCATATAAGTAAAGGAGTTTACATCAAGGGACTGACGAGTTTCATATCATGATAGTAGATGACTATCGATAATGGCACTATTAAATGAATTTGGAATCGCGTATGTTTTAAGGAATAAAGTAGGTCGTTACTTTAATCTTAAAACATACATTTTAGCATTTTCTTATTATAGACCACAATCTTGTTAAGAGGTGAACTCATATGCGATTCATTATAATTCTTGATATGATCGAAATGGATTTTTATAGAGTATTAATTCAGTGTCTGCATGTTGGAATTATTAATTGAAATATGTATCAGGGAAAATTCACTCAAATAAAGAGTTTATGGGTATATCATCACTTCTAGATATTTTATGGAAATTGGTGATTAAACTGGAGCTAGGAGTTTGATGGACTAGCTAACCATCAAGTCTTAACACCAAGATGAGATCTTGTGTGTTAATCACCATATAGAGTAAAACGGAAGATCTAGAAGGAAAAACCACTATAAGGGCAAAACGATAATTTTACCCTTTGTTGTGCAGATGGCTATAATAAGGTTCATAATAGGGTTTGCAGTTGGACATCTTATTTGAAATATGTGTTCTCATAATATTTATTACTTTAAGAGTTCAACTAATTGTCTTTAGTGGAATGACATTTAGTTAATAAGCTAGAATTAATTCTCATTATGAGATTAAATTAATTTGGTCCTTATTGGAGCTTGAATTGTTTAAGTACAATTAGATTCCCCACTTGACTTCTGGAAAGGTTATCAAGGAAAGTAAGAAAAATAAACAGAGGTTATTGGAAAGAAAATGAGACAGTTTAGAGAGAAATGAACGAATTATATCCGGACCAATAAGATAGGAACAATTTAATTAAGAGTTAATTAAATTGGGTCTTAAGCCTATAATTAAATGCTGGGTTTACACTAATTAATTGTTAATTGTAAGCCCAAAAGAATATTTAATATTGGGCTAGATTTTGATTTAATTAATTTTAATTAATTAAATTAAAATTTGAAAAAAGGGATAAGCAAAACTGAATTAACAATGACGTAGAATTCGGTTATACTTGTTTTTTAAAAGGTTGATGGCTTATTTTAATATCATAAATGGCCAACCCTTTTAGCATTCTTCGCGTTAAAGAATGAAGTGAAGCATTAACATATGTCTTTTATTAACAAAGGCATGAAAGTGGAGTGGGCATTATCTCATTTATTAAATGTTTTTAATGACTTGTTTTAAATACATATACGTAAAGCTCTTTTGATTGTATTGCTAAATGAACTTATATGGCCATGCAAGATGAACGTATATAGCTTTTAGGCTCTCTATTCTCTTCATACAACCGTCCAAGTGTTGGACTTAAGAAAAAATACAATTAATTTTGGCTTTTTGCAAAGTTAAGTGTGCATGAATTTTGGCTCTCCAAGCTCTTCATTTTTGTTCTCTAAGCTAAAAGAAAATATCAAAAGGTTGGCTATCCTATTTTTCTTCTCCTTTCCCACCAAAGGATCTTGATAACCAAGTTGTCCAAAGAGAACAAGTGGTAGATCGGATTAGTTGAGGACACAACAGCGAGGAGTCAAAATTGTAACGAGGAGTTGGTAATATTTCGATCATGTTCTTATTATATTTATTTTCCTTATACCGTATCATGTATAGATTAAAGCATGTCAATTTGGTGTTTTCGCTTCCGCTATATTGTGATTTCTAAAAAAAATTTAAAATCTACCGTTTTAACCAAATCTTACGTGTTTTAGTTTCTGATACAACAGCAGGTTCAGATAGAAGGGTATAAAGACTGAGACAAGGACAACTACTATGGCCAAAGAAGCAAGTGCTTTTATTTTTGAAAGTTGTATATTTGTTTTTAGTTTAAGTTGTTTTTCTATGAAAGGGGATATTCGTAAACTCACCCAAAATTGCAATATATTTTTTAGGACCGAGAGAGTAGACTCCTAGCTCCAGAGGGACTTCTTTGACTTTGTAGATCAGATTGGCGAGAGAGGTCATGGCACACAGGTCGGTCAGCTGTGATTTCTAGATTTTGGGATGACCTAGATAGTTGATGTATTTCTTCCGGTTTCATAGTATCTGTATTAGGGTTCTTGTATGTACAGATTGTACAGTTTGATGTTGTATAAACTGTTGATTTTGAGCAATGAAAAGAGGAAGAGTTTGGTTTTAAAAATCTTGTGAATTACAATTTCTTCTTTATTATTTTAATGCACATGATTCCATGTGGATTATTGTAGTGATTGCACGTAGCGCTCCCTTATCATAGGATATGTATTGGAATGACCTACGGGCGTCCCGGTACGTACCCTATAGTAATGGGGTGTTTCAAGAGACATATTGTAATTTGTGTTCTATTTAATGGTTTGGATTAACCTTCATACAGGTTGACTACTGTTTGTATAGCATGCTTTGGGAATAGTACTATATGTTTGAGATGTTTTAATTATACAATATTGCCTATTGGTTTATAATACTTGTTTACTTGAGTTTTCGTAAATACATATAAGGGATTGTTTGACATGTTTTAGTTCTGTTTTGTATTACATCTGCATATCCTTCTAGGGGGTATGTGGGTGTTGCAATATTTTGATATCAAAGCATGGTTTAGACGATTTTGGTTTAACCAATGCTTAACTACTGCTTATATTTGAGTGTAAAAGTTATGTTTTGGCCTAATGTGGTTTGTCCTATGTTTTGATTATAGAATTAAGATGGAAAGGTCTCACGAAGCCATTAACGAGGATGCTGAGAGTAATCATCCAGAAAGATCTCATCTATCGATATATGAACCCTCTAAGGTTAATCGTGGTGAAGCTGAGGTGCCACCTCCTCCTCTAGCTTAGGGATAGGCTTTAATTAAGTTGTCTTAAGATATGATGGCATTACTACATCGTATGACTGCACCCAAAGCTCCGATTGATCAGTTGTGAAAATATGGAGCTGAGGAATTTTTTGGAATATCATTGGAGGAATCTAAAAGAGTTAAGTTTTGGATAGAGAAAGTAAAGAGGATATTAGATGAAATCAGTTGTTTGCCAGATCAGGTAGTGCACTGTGATGTCTCTCTTCTTCAAGAAGCAGCTTATTAGTGGTGAAAGTTTGTTTTGAGGAATCCTTAGATACCGATGCCTTTGATTTGGGATTTCTTTTCCTAAGAGTTTAAAGCTAGATATGTTACAGAGGCTCACAAAAAGGAGAAGTGGAAGCAATTTTTGAATCTGACGCACATAAATCTGTTTGTTGCTGAATAAGATAGATAGTTTAATCATCTCAGCAATTATGCACCTGAATCAGTACTTATTGAGGAATTCTGGTGCCATCAGCTTAAGGATGGTTTAAATGACTCGATCAAAGAACATCTGGCAGCATTCACTCTCTTGTAATAAGTGAGTTACCATCAGCTAGTCCAAACTTCTATGAATATAGAGAAGCAAGAGATGGTGAAGAGAGAAAGGGCACAATGAAGGAACTTTGCTAGAGGAGGTCAGTCTTTAAGAAAGGGGAGTTGGGAAGGTGCCTCCACTACACCATAATTCAATCAGAGATCAGTAGCTAGGGAAAGACGACAAAATTTTTCCTCATCGACTACTTCTTCTAGGGGTTCCTCTGTGGGTCAAGGTTCTGGTATTACGGAGTGCCCCCATTGCTCTAAATACCATCGAGGTATTTGTTTGAAGGCTACAACTGCATGTTTTCGATGTGGTGGTACTGACCATCTTATAACAAATTGCCCTATGAGACAGTCTCAAACAGCACAAGCTAGTAGGGAGGCCTCTCATGTACCTGCTAGAAATAGAGGACGAGGTTGAGGTCGTGGAGGATCTAGTCAAATCAAACCTATTCTAAGTACTCATTTAAAAACTGTTGATCGACCTCCTATGCCTTCTGCTCCAGCTTGAACTTATTCTTTAAAAGCTCGCGAGGATCAGGACGCACCTGAAGTCACTGCAGGTATTATTTCTCTCTTTGACTTTAAAATGTATGATTTGAATGATCCTGGATCTACTCATTCTCATATATGTTTGAGACGAGTTTTTGATAAAGTGATGCCTGTAGAACTGTTAGAGTGTGATATTCATGTAACCAGTCCTGTGGGTAGTAGTGTGATTGTTAATTAGGTCTATAAAAACTATTTTGTTATGATTCAAAGAAATGAGTATGTTGCGGATTTAATTGAATTGCCTTTTCATAAGTTTGATTTGATTCTGGGTATGGATTGGTTGTCTAAGCATTAGGTAGTGGTTGAATATAGTGCTAAGACAGTTGTGGTTTGGACACCTAATCAGCCTGAAATAGTATTGTATGGCATCCACACTAGTTCTTTAACTAATATGGTATCTGTTATACAAGCCCGAAAGCTCCTCAAGAAGGGATGTAAAGCTTATCTAGCCTTTGTGTTTGACTCTAAGAAGGAGGTTAGTAAATTGTAAGAGATTCCGATGGTGAGTGAATTTCCAAATGTGTTTCCTGAAGAGTTACCTGGACTCCCTCCGGAAAGGGAAGTGGAGTTATCAATCGAAGTTATGCCTAGCACTGCTCCTATATCCAGAGCACAGTACAGAATGGCTCCTATTGAATTGAAGGAGTTCAAAGTGCAATTGCAAGAGCTACTAGATAAAGGTTCATTCGACCCAATGTGTCACTATGGGTAGCACCGGTCTTGTTTATTAAGAAGAACGGTGGTACACTACGGATACGCATCGATTACAAGCAATTGAATAAAGTCACAATAAAGAACAAGTATCCATTACTAAGAATTGAAGATCTGTTTGATCAATTGAAAGATGCAGGAGTGTTTTCACAGATAAATCTGTGATCAGGGTACTATCAATTTTGGGTAAAAGATATGGATGTACCGAAGACTACATTTAGGACTCGTTATGGACATTATGAATTCTTGGTAATGCCATTTGGGTTAACTAATGCTCCCGTGACATTTATGGATCTGATGAATAGAGTATTCAAACCTTATTTAGACCCGTTTGTTCCAGTGTTTATAGATGATATCTTAGTCTATTCTAGGAATGAACAAGACCATGTTGAGCATCTTCGAATTATGTTATAGACCTAACGGGAAAATAGTTGTATGCTAAGCTAAACAAGTGTAATTTCTAGCTTTAAGAGATATCTTTTCTAGGACATGTTGTCTCTTCTCAAGGGATTAGAGTTTATCCCAATAAGATTGAAGCAATTGTTAACTGGAAGCCTCCACAGAATGTGACGGAAGTGAGAAGTTGTAACACCCCACTCCCGCCGGACCCGAATCCGATATCGACAGTGACACCCGAATCCGTGCCCCGCGAGGGTAGCGTGTCACATCACTTCACTAAACAAAAGTCGGTATAATTAAAAAAAAAAATTTAAATGCTTTAAAACTCTTTACACTTATCACTCATGTGGGCCCACTTTTTCTTTTTTAAAACATTTATTACTTAAACTGAAAACGAAACAAATCATATTGCAATCAATAAAGCGCAAAGCGCAGAAAGTTAATA
>JANQBM010000221.1:27630320-27648134 GCA_025594535.1 Erythroxylum domingense
GAAGAAGATTAAAAATTTTGAAGTTTCTGCTGGGATTGGCCTCGCGACCCCTCGCGAGTGCGAGATGGTCGCGAGGGCGAGCAGATGAGGTCCCTCGCGACGCGAAAGTATCGCGCCTGCGAGGGCGCGCGGCCAGCGCTCGCAGTGCAAGCGTCTCGCGAACGTGAGGGCTCGCACCCCAGCTCGGCGAGGGCTCGCACCCCAGCTCGGGGAGGGCGCGCGGCCAGTGCGAGCGCCTCGCGGACGCAAGGTCTCGCAATCGAGCTTCCATGATTTCTGATTTTCCCAAAATTCCTCCTTTGATTTTACTATCAAATTAAATATGTTTGGATTATTTTTTGACTTGGATTTATTTTATAAATAGGGGCAATTTATTTTCACCCTTTTAAAAAAAATCTAAATCTTTTGAATTTCAATTGTAGTTATTTTAATTAAATTCTTGTTACTTATTAAATTGTGTGTTAAATATTTTTCTGAAATTTTCGCTCCCGATTGATTTAGTTTCATGTCTATGCCTATTTTCCGATCCCGCCACGTATATTTTTCGGGGTCAACTTTTATTGAAATATTTATTTGTGATTTATCTCTATTTTGTTCGGAGATAAAATTAAATGATTCTGTTCGTCTAAGTATCCCTGGTGGGGAATTCCTCCCCCGTGAGCCACGGGTCTAGATGTCACGTAGGATGTCGGGCCGCAGGCCCGCCTGGAGAGGGGTTCCAGCAATGTTCCACTGTATTTCATTTCTCTTCTAATTTGTCCTTTTAATTCCCCTCATTTCAACACATCACATTGCTCCCTTTCTATAGCTCTAAACTCATTTTTGTTTATCACTATAACAACTTCCAAAAATTTATGCGATTATACACTAAAAGCAGAACATGACACTTACCTCTTAATTAATAATGCTAACCAAAATAATATCTTCCAATATTGTACCTCATATCAACTAATCTCTAGTCCATTTATCTCCAATTTCTAATCCAATCGTCTCTCATTTTTCTATGACCTCAATAAATCCTAAGGTCATTTGCTAATTTCCACTATCATTTGACACTTATTTCTACTATCATAATTCAATTGTCTTACCACTTGGCATTTTTTCTAGTCCAAAAATACCCAAAATTTCAAACTTTCGCAAAATTTCACCATAAATTCTAAATCAATAATGGCACTCATCAAATCAATTTTCAAGACATATAATCCAAAATTCATACCAAAATCACTTTTATAAATCCATTATACCCAGAAAATGTCAAAAAATGAATATACAATTATTTTAATGAGTGTCAACATTATTCACGTTTATGAGTATGCCAGATGATGCATGAAATGTACTTCTAAATTCTCAATAAACTCTTATGAAAAGAATCCTAGGGTCCTAAACCTGATCATGGGATAATGTGATGTTATAGATTCCCCATTCAAAATAACACTAAATGAAGTTATGGAAATACAATGGTTAATCTACAAGATAAATAATTCTATAAAACTAAAAGCCCTTAGTGTATAGGTAGTAAAACTCTATTCTATAGTTACAAAGGTCTTATAAATGTCAATTTTCAAAACACAATTCATGTTTGATCCCTTGAGATGATATTTCCTTAATAATTCCCAAGCAATCAAAACATCATCACAAATTTTCCTATCTTTAATAAAAGTAACTTGGGAATGATTCACACAATTATGGAAAACCAATTTAATTCTATTATTAAGTGTTTTAAAAACGATTTTATAAAAGATGTTACAATAGGAACTAGGACTATATTCATTTAATAATGAGGGATTAGACTTAGGATTAATCACATATGACTATTATTACGGCCTCTAAACATCTTGGAGCTAGAAAAAAACTCTAGAATAACTTCATAAATATATCTTTTGAGATTATCCTGAGATTTCCAGTTAAAAGAAGGCATTAAATTTATTTAGCCTTAGATTCATATTAAAGCTAAAAGCCACCCTATTAATCTTGTCCTAGGTAATAGGTTTGACTAAGAGCTCCTAATAAAGCCTAGTGATAAATTTTATAATGATTGAGCTAATAGAATGTTCTAAAGCTTTCTAGATATCCTAATATGCTTTAAAAATATTCCTTAACATAGCTTAATAAGACAACTTGCTCAATGAGAAAAATTCCTTCTTCATTTATTAGTAAGTTAATTATATTTTCATTCCTTCTAGCTATGAGGGCACGTTGAAAGAACTTATAATTAAATTCTTCATATTAGGCTATAACACCCTTGAATTCTGCATGATGAGAGAATTATGGTCCTCTAGAACATTTATAAACCTCTTCAGATACAATCTCCCCTACATTTTTTTCTAATCATCTATTACATTATTATATAGTTCCCGTTATCACATTAAGAGGGACTCCCTATCTTGGTAATGATTAACTTTAAATTACTGAAGGAGCCTAAGTTGATTTTTTAAACTCATCTTTAATAATGAATGATTCATACGTTTAGATATTATAGCTTAGTTTTTTCACCAAAGTATCTTAGAAACCATCAGTTTTGCATAAGAGATTGAAAAACCTAAAAGACAAATTTCTTCTTTGATATAATGACAAACCTCTTACCTAAACTAGAGAATGGTTTAGGCATAGGTAATTGTTAAAGTTTATAGTGTTACATTAGAATTTTCTTAACCACTCAAAACTCACTAATACGTTGTCAATTTTTTTTCCTTATAAATCTCCCTTTCTTATTTATTACTTTAAGTGAAATAGCATCCATTAGCTCTAAAGTCAATAGCTTCCATACTTAAGAGGCAAGATTTAAGCTCCTTACAAGGCTTACTCTAACTTCTAGTTCCCTTAAATTTAGAAGAAAGTTATGTGTAGTAGAAATTCCCTAGTAAGAGCCAGGGATCCATGATTCCTTCTTGGATCCCATAAAGAGGACTCAGCTATAATAAGATGCCAAAGGTTGAAGGAGGACCACCATATTCTCTAATAAACTGAGTTTGCTTCATATCCTCTTCATTGGGGTTCCATTAACTCTTAAGGAAACCTAAACCAAAAGGAGCTGGGTGGAATTATCACCAACACTTTTAGACTTCCTCTCTTTAGTGGTTTCCAGGTTATCCCCTAAAGATGGAGAGAAGCTGGCAGCTTAAGGGACATCCCTTTCTAGAATAGGCCTGTTAATAATTGTTTAATAATAACTCTCCAATTGCTCCCCTCAAAGGGATTAAGATGGAGCAAGGTTAGATTCCTCACTGGGACTCTCCAGTCCCTTCAACTCAACAAAATCACCCACATTAAGCTTCCTCCTAGTTATTCATCAGTCATTGTCTTATTATAGCAGGGGATCCTCCATTGGTAAGAGACCTTTATTGTATCTTCTACTAAGGTATGATTCTCTCCCAGCTTAATTGGGGGATCTCCTCAACAAGTTCTTGATTCATATTAATATTAATAAAAGGTGTTTATAAACCCACCTTTTTTTAAATAGAGGTAACCTCATCCATGCACACCTATTTTCTAGTGAAGTTAGCTGGCATACTCAAGCCCTTTATTAACCAATAGTTAAGTGCAATCTTATAAAAATTAACCTAGATTTTTACGTAACTTTTTTTTTATCGTCTTCAAGTTCAATACCCATTTTCACATATATAGAAAACTAGGGAGACTTATAGTACCATGGACTAGACCTAATCACTTCCAATGCCTTTTAATTTATGGAAAAATTAAAGAGGAACAAATGGTCCCTATAAAGCATTACCTCTAGGATTCCTTTTCCTTTCTACCACTTAAATGCCTAAAGCTTTATAAGTGAGAAAGTTAGTCTTTTCACTTAAGGAAAAGCCTAACATTGTTGAGACTAGTACAAACACCCTTTTTAAGGATGTCCACGAGAGGAGAAATAATTCTTTAGTCACTAGAAGGTAGTATTGGAGCGAAGAGGATGAAAATTCCCCAAGGACAAACTTCCAATAGACAATAGTTTTTTAGTCTAGAGGTTTAAGTTTTTTCCTATAGATGGGAGGTTAAGTAGACGAGGAAGCAGGTTAAAGATGAGACTTGAGGACTCTAAGTTAGGAAAGGATTTAGAGGGTAAAGGGGAAAACAAATATTGGAGCCCTGTATAAAGATAAAAATAACTAGTTCCATACACAAAGTGAGGAAAAGTTGCAACATCAAATAGACTTATTTGATAAGAATTTACCAAAAATGGTAACTTTAAGGACAAGAACAATGAAAATATCAAAAAAATGCTCTTTTGAATTTCTAACAAGATTTGAGTTGTTACTAAAGAACTTTAGATATGGAAAGGAATAGAAAGAGAAGCAGAGGTCAATGATAGAACAGAAACAATAAGCTATAAAGAAAAGGTAACCTTGCTAACAATAGAAAGGATGAAGAAGGTGAAAACAAAGGAATAGATCCAGAGAAGCACCATACGCAATATATGGAAGCTTAGAGTTTCACTTCTCTCTTATGTGCGAGCTTTTGAGCTATTGTATTTCCAAAAAGAATTTATTTTAAATAATTATTAATGCAATCACTATTTTAAGACCAAAAAAAAGAAATAGGAATATTATTTTTTAAGTTTAGTTTTACTTAATTCTTAATTTAAAGATAAATGGAATATTAACTTCAAACCTTAATTTTTAAAGTAACAAATTCTTTGTTTTACCAATTTTATATTAATTTTAATTTTTTAATAATATAAAATTCTTTTATTCTAAAAAGTGCAGGAGTGTAAAAAACGGTGAACTTTTGTTAAAATAAGTTAAACACGTAATTTAATTTGAAGATAGATCTTCATTTGTTTTTAGGAAATTAAAGAATAGTGTTCCAAAAGAATGCATTGCCTTAAGAGTACAATGAGTGCTACCAAGATCATTCAATCCAAAAATGGAACTACAGGCCATCAACCCTAAGATTAATAAATCCATCTTTTCTAGCAAAACATTACATTGTTACCTATTTAGCTTAAAAACCCGATCTCTGATTTATCTCTTCTAATGTGTTAGTTCTGATCCTTATTAGTAAGAAAAAGCTTCTTGATTTTTTGAAGTACGGATTCAATAAAGCTTGCATTCTCCTTTTCCTTATGTTTAAATTTCATGTTGTTTCTTTCCATCCAAACCTTATGCACTATAGCATTGAATGCTAGCTTGAGGAGTTCTTTGTCACCTTTCTTTCAATTGAGCTACAAGAGTTAGTTTTATAACTAGCTCCAAGTGTAGCTTAACTCCTCTACATTAAAAGCAGATTTGATCTTGTTTTATAGGGTGCAAGTGAATTGACATTGGAAATATACATGATCTCTTATTTCTTATTGTTGTGAGACCATAACAATCATAGGGTCCCTAGGGATAGAACTTTTAATTCTATCTATAATTGTCAATCAACCTCTGAGAGCTTGTCAAGTGATGTATATGAATTCGGGGCAATTTCTAAGGAACCATATCAACTTATGTCAATTCACTTTTGGTGGATTACATGAACAATCCCTTTATAGAGTTATCAGTGAACTTTCTAAAGGAGTGTGTTATCCATATTGTTTTGTCTTCCTTTTCATAATTGAGTTTGTAATAAAATGTGGCCTTAGTTATCTTATCAAATCCTCTATACTTAAATCTCCATTATTGATTCTTAATTAGCTCATCCACTTTAGCTATAGGTTTCATCATATGCCTTAGATGAAACAAATTAGAATGCAACTATAATGGACCCTTAGTGGACAAGTTTTCATATTAGATTGATGTGGTTTTTCCATTTCCAATGATGCCTTTTATATGGGGTGTAACTTCAGGTTTTAGTTTGAGTAAATTATGCTAGGTCTAAGATTCATTGGATCTATATTTTACTTCCTAGAACAAGAAAATGTTTCCTATAGGTGTTCAATATGAGTCCGTTGCAGCCATAGATTCTCTTTATCAACTATCAACTTTTAGATTCTTTTGTCAATCAACAATTTGTTCGTCATGAATGGAATTGATTGTCAGTCCTACTTGCTCCTTTAGGTAGTATAGATCTTTCCAAGAGACTATAGCATTAAAGCTTTTGTGTGGATCTCTATGCCATAAGAAGTTCTTTAACAATTTCTCAATGTCTTTTACTAATTTTTTAGGTAGAATTAAGTAGGAAATCCAACTGTTGAAGAGGTTAGAGAGGACAATTTTAATAAGTTGAGCTCTGCCTACATAACTTAAGTCTTTGATGTACTACTTTCTAAGTTTTCTATCCACTTATTCTAGCAGTAGTTTGCAGTCCTTATAGGAAGATCTAGAAATGGTGATTGGCACTCCAAGATAAGTAAAAGGTGGATGGTAGTTTTAATATGAGTTATATTCTCTAACTCTTACTTCAAAGGATCCATATTCCTGGAGAGTAGTAGCATACTTTTTCCAAAATTAACTTCAATCACTAAGAGACTACTGAATTAATTTATAGAGTCGATTATCAGGCTTACTGAGGGTATGTCAGTTTTTAAAAAGAGCAACAAATCATTAGCAAATGGTAGGATGAATAGCTTAAGGTTTAGAAATACTTCTTATGATAATTGAATCCTCCACTAGTATTAATGTTATGGCTTATGCAGATTGTAAACAAGTAAAGGGATAGAGGGTCCCTTTGCGTGAGTCCTTTTTCCCCCCTTTCAAAGATGGTGTAGCTAAGTATACTAAAAGTGGGTTTAGTTGTACACTCTCAAGAATTTCCCAAGGAATCTTATAGCTTCCATAGCTAGTATGAGGAAATTCCAATCTACTGAATCAAAAGCATTCTCCATTAACAATTATACTGAAAGTGGGTGTAGTTTTACACTCTCAAGAATTTCTCAAGGTATCTCATAACTTTTATAGCTAGTATGAGGAAATTCCAATCTACTGAATCAGAAGATTTCTTGAAATCAACTTTTATTGTACACACATTTTTCTAACTCCCTTTCTCATATGGAATTTGAATAAATCCTAAACAATCATGATGTTATCATCCACATTTCTTCCTTGAATGAATGCACCTTGTGTTGTTGAGGTTAGGGAACTCAGTAAGGGTTTTACCCTCAATACTAGCATTTTGGAGATGAGCTTGTAGATGGAATTGCAATAGGAAATTGGTCTAAGTTCCTTTATTTTGCTAAGATTGTATGTTTTAGGAATAAGACAAATAAATGTATGACTGAAAACTTTCAACGTTGTGCTCATCCTGAAGAATTCTTAAATAACTTTATAGGCTTGGTTTCTAATCCATGTCTAAGCTGTTTTGAAAAGGTACCCATTTATTCCATCAGGACTAGGTGCTTTATTCGAATTTAGTCCTTTGACAACATCCTCTATATCCTTCAGACAAAATTCTCTTGTTAAGACTTCGGCTTCCTCATTTATGATTATATTCTTCATAAATGATTATAGTGGGAAGTTGGGAGAGGTTGTGGCTTTCTTGGATCTAAACAATTTAAAGAAGTATTGTTGGGCTATGTGTTTTACTTTATTCTGACCTCTTGTTAGATTTCCTTCTTTATACTTTATGCAATTCATCCTATTCATGTTCTTTTTTTGCATAACTAGTTTTGAAGTAAAATTTGCTACATCTATCACCTTCTTCAATTCACTAAATTTTGGATCTTGCTTTAAAATTGAATGGTAAGTTGTTAGTCTTAAGAGTTAATCTTCCTATGCTTTCTTTTGAAATTACTTTAGCCTCTCATTATGTGGATCTAGATAGGTTTCTCTTTTAGCCTATTAAAAAGTGTCCTTAGTAACCTTGATTTCTGTGTTGTGATTAGAGGAGATTTAGTTATGTAGGGTTTTTAGATTTTTTCTATTAATGCCTAATTTTTTATGGCATCTATAATGTTCATGCCCCTCCATATTTGCTAGAGATCTTTGTTTTACTATCTCTTAGTAGCCTTCACATTTTGATAGGTAGTTAAAAAATCTTAATGGAGAGATCCCTCTGGAGTTATTGGTGAGTTTTAATATCTTTATAGTGTAGTGATAAGATTTTATAGAGGCTTTAAAATTTGCTTCAAAGTTTTGAATATGTATTAGCCACTTATAGTTCACCAGAGCTCTATCTAGTTTCCTTATCAGTAGCTATTTCCCTTATTGACTATTTGTTCATGTGAAGAAGTGTCTTTGACTTCTCAAATTTATAACTTCCAGTTTATAGATGAATGTTTAAAATTCTTTGTAGGGATCTATGCTTCCCACACTCTCTTTAGTTTCAGAATGGTATAATGAACTATTGAAATCTCTTAGTAGCAACTAAGGTACATTTTCATTTTTATTTATTACAATTTAAAATAGATCCTACCATAAATTACCTCTTTGAAAGCTAATGTTGAATGTAACACTCTACTACCATAGAGTATATACCCAAACATCTAGAGGTCATTTAAGAACCTACGCTATGATAATGGCATGTTAGAGCAATCTCATTCACTTATTATGGCATCTCATAGAAAATAAGTAATCACTGAGCCTATGGCTCATTATCTGCATTTCTGAGCTTTAAGCTCTTTTCAAACTGGCCCCTCCGGTCATAGCTCCTCCTTTATCTGATCATACATAACAATGTAATGAAATGCATCATTTCACAAACAAGCTTTATTCACTTTCATTCATTGTGCACAATCATTTTCATATATTCATCAGATCTAAGTCCGACATTCAACTTTTTGTTGAGAATACACTTTCCATGTTCACATTCAATTAAGAAACACTCCCAATACATTCCCAAATATCAAATTGAAGCAGTCACAATCATAACAATAACAGTTTCATAACTAAAATTGAAGCAGAAACAAATCAAACATAGTGAGAAAACATCTAAATTAACTCATAGTACGCTCCAGATTAACTATTGCCTTAACGATCCGGCAATGTTTGGATGTTATCATTCAACTTTTACATTTTTAATCATGCAATACATACACATTTTACTCATTACTAGTTGATAACTCAAATACCTATTCAATCATGAATATATGTACATATGTCATTTTCAATGCATGCTCAATCGACCTTCTAGGTATGTATCCTTATACCAAAATCTTGATCATTCAAACATTATAGCTTGTATTCAACTAGTTGTAATTAGGTTTATATCTTAAGTAAGCCTGATTTACTCCAAATTCATCAATTATACATTCACCAAACCTTTTAGCAATATATATTCATACAATTACCCAATTCTTATTCATCCATACCTAATACACTTTACTCAAGTCCTTAAGATCATATTTGCTTTCATAAGAATAAATTTATTCCTTTGATAAGTTATAATATCTAGATTTGGACACGTAAATATAAAAATAGTTCATTCTTTATGTTATGACATCAATTAACAATATAAAATTATCAAGTTTTTAATCAATTAACCAAGTAACCGCCTTAATTAAGTCCAAATACACCAATTTAGAGTGACTTTTTTCTCAACTAGTTCAACAGGTACATAAAACTGAAATTATCATTCCTAAACTAGGCCCAAGATTGTGGGGAACCTCGCCACGATCATGATAGAAGTTAGTGTCATAGGCCACGATTGTGGGATGAATGCCACGGTTGTGGGATAAGTGCTATGATCGTATACTATCCATTTTCCCCTAATTCTCCACGAATTTGACCTACTTAGAAACATCACTAACACTTCAAATTTTCCAAAATTCATGTTCATTTATGCAACCTCATTTCATACTAATCTAACTACCATATTAGTTTCATAAATCTCATAAAACTCTACTTAATTGATTCATTATCATTCACTTAATCCCATCATATATGTAAGCCTAACTTTTTCGAAATTCAAGAACACTTCAATAAAACCTACTTTTAGCATTAATTCACCTTCATTTATACTTCAAATCTCAACATAAATCGTCCATACAAAAACCTATACCCCATGATTTTTGTATACCAAGAGTAAAGCAAAAAACCATCTAAGTTCATCCAACATAGTCCAGCACACTTCGTCATCAACATTATATACATTTCATTCTAATTCAATCATCATTCTCATTCTATTAAAAATGCCATAAAGATTAGATTTCTACTTACTTATTAAGCTTCCAATTTAAGCTCAAAACATCAAGGTAACCTATCCCTCCAAGCAAGCAAGATCAACACAATTTGAAGGTGAAAATGAACTGGTTTTCGGTAGCAAGATAAAGGTAACATTAAGCTAGTTTCTTCACTGTTTTGTGAAGGATCAAAGTTTGGATTTGATGTAGTAATTTTAGCTAGGGTTAAAACAAAATTCAGAGAGAATATAGAAGAAATTTCAATGGAGGAACAACAATGAAGACAGCAGAAACATTCTCTTCACCAACTTAGTTCAACCAAGTGCAAGGTGTCATCCTCTTTCTATGACATTTGACATTTGGCATGTAAGCCATGTATCCACTCCTTAAGCTGCCATATGTCTCCTAATTATTGATCCAGTTGTCACTCAATAAGTGATCCATTTTTCAATTAATTACTAGTCCATTTGTCACTTATTTATTTATGCCAAATGTTACCCAATTTATAGGCATAGGCATACTAATTTTTCATATATCAATTTGTCTTGCTACTTGGAATTTTTCCTTGTCCAAATGCACATATTAATCCATCAATCTCCTAATTAATAACAATTAATTCCAAATTACTAATTGGAATCCAAGAAAACCAAAACTTAAGACATAACAATCCACAAATCATATCATCTTCATTTTACATCTTTCATACTCCAGAATATGTCAATTGAGTGCATATACTATTTTTGCAATGTGTACCAAATTCATAATTCATGTGTATATGCTAATGATATGCATGTGAATGAAATGCTCTCAATGTTATTACTCATATGCAATGGTCTGGAGTTCTAACCCTTAGTATGTTTTGGAAATAGGATATTACATTGAAAGCATAAATGAAGCTGATACATACCTCTTGATTTGTCTCCTTTATAATTACCATTAGGTGGATAACTTGTGAGCTAATTCTATAAGATTGAGTTTTTATCAAATTGGGGTAGGAAGCCATAATTATTCTGCCATTAAAGTGCACTTTATGATTAGTATGCACTTCCCATTCTTTTTTATGAACTTCAAATTAATCATTTTACTCATTATGTTTTTAGTCTTTAAAATTCCATAAATGCTAGGCTTTATTGAATTTAGGTAATCCTTTACTATAAGTTTCTAGTTGTTTTTAGCCCCCTTACATTCTAAGCTACTATTGTCAATGGTTAGAGTTAGGAGGCTGACTCCTTTTTTTCCTTCTAGATCATCTAGTAACTAGTGTAAAATAAGCTACAGTTTCAATTGCCTCTTGCCCATGTTCTTCTATAGATTTTCCTTTACCTTTTTTATTGCTTGTTTCTCCTTTAGAGTTAGTTCTACCTTATCTTCTTTAGAATTGTCCAAATCAGGATGACTAGCACTCTATGATTTAGGAGTTATGTCACTTCCCTATGTTTCTTTCTATTTTCTTTGCTCTTGTATCTAATTTTCAATTATTGGTTCTTCTTATTGATCTTTATTAACTTCTCTTGTTATTTAATAGTCTTTAGGATATTTAGAAGTTTTCTCTATTGGCCTCCATTTAGTTTTAGTTTTGGTTTAGGTTTCCATTGATAAGATACTAGCACTATTGATTCAGTATTGTTTCCTCATTCATCTAATATTTATAGCTTCAATTCCTTAGGGAGTGCTTTGGCGATTTGCACTTCAATACACACCCTTGCATATCCAATCCTTCCTATTTATGTTGTGTTCTTATCTAGGCATAAAAGTTTGTCAATGGAGCTTTTCAACTAGCTAAACTCCATTATTCTTTAGTATTATAATAGGATGTTGTGAAAATTTTCCCAAATAGGAACTTGTTTCATCTTGCTTATGTCAAATTCCATTCCAAGTTTCCAAACTTACAAGATTAGTGGTTTCCTTAACAATGTTAAGATCCTAGTTCCAACATTTTGCTAGTAGCCATCTCAGATGAAAGTTCAATATTAAGAAGTCTTCTGGATTTATCAAGACCTTTGTAAGGCTATGATTTTCCTTTTTTTTTTCTGCCCAGCTTTTCACAATGAGGAAAGGTGGTCTTCCATCTACCAAGTCCTCCACTAGAGAGTTCCTCTATCTGCTCGCACCATGCTTCAACACCTCGAAAGGAGGGCATACAATTTTAAATGTTATCAGATGGGAAGTAGGCTAGCTTTGAGTTGGTAGTATCATCTCTAACTACATTTGACCATGTTCATGCCTAAGTAAGTGGGGTAGGTTAGTCCTTGACTGCTTTAACTCTTTGAGGCTTAGCTGAGGTTGAAGGGGATTTTTGTCTTTCAATGTATACAGTAGTCTTAATGTCTAAAGCGAGGGTTGACATTTCCATTTCAAGGGGAAAGAAGTTTCGAATAAATAGTGTTAGCAGTGGTAGCAATTAGTAGGATGGCCTGCCAAGGAGTACCAGAGACAAGGACCAGCACCATTTCTAAAAGTATCAAATAAATTAATACTTATAGATCTTCATTTATTGATAATTAAAGGAATTTGTTTTAATATTTGATTGGATGTAATCTTCTTATCAATTTTATAAAAGAAGACAAAAATTTATTATTTTTAATATTTAAATTAGGATTGGACTAATTTTAGTTTTTTTTTGAAGACATGTGTTACAGTGGGGACAAATTATTAGTCTTGCAATAGTCGGTTTCCTAAACTATTGAGGGATTAGTGTAACACCCCACTCCCATCTAACAGATGTCCATACTCCTCTTGAACGAACGTGCATATGCTCAACATAAATGGTGTGCTAACTATTTCATTTTCATTACATTGCATGGCATCATAATTAAATCATAACAAACACAATGTTTAAAATCCCAAAATTTCCTCATTTCATTTCATAAGCCCTAATTTACAATGTGGCATTATATCCATCATCCATGTTTATACAATATCAGCCTATCATAGTCCATAGCTCTGTCTACAAAGTATGTTACATATAAGAGGAAGTAACAAAAATAAAACTAATCCTTCAGTCCTAACTAACCGACCTTTGAGCCATGTCTTCTATCCAAAAGTTGCACAAATTCTCTTCTATGCAGTCTTAGAAGCTAAGTCGTTGCTCTCTTAAACCTGAAAATATCAACGTTGCAATTTGGTTGAGTTTTACAAACTCAGTTAAGTAACCATCCTCGATAGTTCACTCTTGTCATACAGCACAACAATTTATGTTATCATATAATTCACATCATACAAATTATCATCAAGTAATATCACGAAACACTTTGTTCACAATTATCATATTTCAATAATTCCACACAATTCATGATTTCATTGTGATCATACGGAACATATTTATTGATAATCTTTCACATATTTCATACAAGAAAAATTCTCAAGACATTGCAATCGCTCAATTTATTCATATCATATATGTATGCAATGTTTATGAGACTGAAATTCTTTTATTATGTTGTTGTGACCGAATGACTTTTTAACTATCTTATATCCGTTGTGGATATTGGGCTCATTAATACTGTCCCTTATTTGATGGAGATATAGGGCTCTTTATACATATTGAGTCATAGGATCTTACTACAGACGTCTAAGCTTTAAGGTCTTTTTCACTAATGACTCTGGTCACAATTGCCTTTTGTATTTCATACATTCATGGAATGAAATGCATTACACACACTCAATCATCATATTTAGTCCGTTACATTCGCATTCACTTTCTCATTCACACTGGTCATTGGACTTGGTCCGACATTCAACATAAAAGTTAAGAAAATATTTATTCATTCACATTCATATTCAAGGAACACTTCCAATGTGTTATTCATGCATCAAACTCCTTGCACATTGTATATCTGAAAATCAGTACACATACATCATATATCAATTCAATTTAGAATCAAACAAATAATCAAGATGAGACCATCTTAGGTCACTCACATTTGCTCCCTTTAGCTTATTGCCTTGAAGTCCGGGCAATGTCTGAAAGTTGTTGCTCAACGTGCTCTTCTATATAAATTATATACATTTTTACATTACTATATTACACATTTAGATGAATAAACACATTTGTAAATGTATCATTTATTATGCATGTTCAATGACAAATTATCGGGTATGTTTCTTTAATATACTAATAAACAATTTACAACACCTTCCAAGCATTCTTTACTCCAAAATACACTTCACTCAACTTAATACCTCATTCAACATCGATTAAACTCATTTAAGCTCTTATTTACACCTCAATACCTCATATGTAAATACCCTAGCATTAGCAGATCCAAGCATTGCATCATCAAAAAAATTTCATGAAGAAAAATCACTGCCCACGATACTTTTTCTATATTTTTTTCCAAATTTTCTCAAGCAGATTTCTGATCAAACTTGTATGGCTATTTTAACCTATAAAATGAAGTTTTTAGACAATAAGTTCTTCTAAACAAATGTTTCTATATATCTTAAGTTTCAAATGAAATAAAAATCATTCAATTTGGTTCAGTATTCCATAAGTTATACTAAAAATACTACAAACTATGCACAACTATGTAAAGGGTTGATGCACGATTGTGCTTGTGCACGATGATGCATTTCCATAATTGAAGGATGAGTGTACGATCATGCTTGTGCACGATCGTGCATTCTTATGCATGAAAGGTTGGTGCACGATCTTGCTTGTGCATAATCGTGTAGTCCCATATTTGAAGGATGCGTGCACGATCGTGCAACCCTAATGTCCACTTAAACGTGTAAAACTTATATCTCTCAATTCAAACATCCAAAAATTACAACCTTTATACCATTAGAAATATAAGAGAATAAGCTACTACTTATATGAAGACAACTTTGTCTAATCAGCCTACATAAATACAGTTTATTTCATTAAAATAGGACACGATTTCTGTCAAGGGTAGTGCTGCATCTTATGCAGAACTCAACTTAAAGTTAAATTTCAAGACCCTTAAGGGCAAAATTCAAATTTAATTCTTTCATGAAATTTGTATCCATATGTCTCTAGTATAATCTAAATCAAAATCCATCAAATTTGGATATCTACATATCAATATATGCCCCAAATACAGATGTATGTTCAGTAAAAACACTTTATAGAAAATATTGCAGTACACTTCATTGCTAAAATTCTATCATTTCAAGTTGATGATTTCTTCAGTTATACCTCAATTTTAGTTTAGTATTCTCTATTTACAGTTCAAAAATTCATGAATGATCATAACTCAAAACTGAACCTATTTCTATACTTTTCTATATCACATTTTCTGCAATTCACTAATCTTCATTTGACTCCAATTATCACAATCCTTTATCACACTTTCTGCACATTTTTAGTTTGCTTGTATCACCAAAATTGCTTTTTCCTACACCACTCACACATGCATCAATCCACAAACATGAAAACATCATCTCCTTATCATTTATCACTATTATTACCATGAAAATGAAAGCACAACTTACTTGATTCAGCAAAATTCCAAAAGTTGAGAGAATGAGATTTTGGTGGAGAAAGCAAGGAAATTCGAAATCTTCAAATGGGCTAAAGTGATTCAGCTTATGCAAGGTGTAGCGTGGATGTAGTATTCAAACAATACATAAGCCAATTACACAAAAAGGAAAGAGTATGGTGTTTCAGTGATGGATGAACATGGAGAGAGAGTTTTGGTGAAGAACATAAAGAAATTTCCTTACACAATCAAAATTCTTAAGTGATTAGGTGTCTTAATATTATAATTACACATGTCACCAATGCATGTCTTCCATTTGTCTGTCTTCTAAGCTACCAAATGTCACACTTCCATTTGTCTCTTATTTCCACATTTTTCTTAGTCCTAATACCTTAAATTTTTAGAAATTTCCAAAATGTCACCAAAAATGCTAAATCAATTCTAATACACACCAATTCAATTTTCAAGGAAAATAATCAACAATTCACATTTTAAAGGCATTAAAATCACTTATACCTGAAAAATGTTAATGAATGCATGTACAATTATTCAAATGAGTATCAACATTATTCATATGTACGAGTATGCCATATGATGCATGAAATGTACTTCTAAATTCTCAATAAACTCTCGTGTACAATATCATAAGGTTCTATCCCTAATCATAGGATAATGGGATGTTATAATTCTCCTCTCTTTAAGAAATTTTGTCCACGAAATTCTTACCTGATTGATGAAACAGGTGGGGATATTGCTTTCTTATGTGCTCCTCTATTTCCCAAGTTACTTCCTCACTCGAATGATTTTTTCACAAGACTTCACCAATGGAATTACTTGATTCCTCAGCTGTTTTATCTAATATTCCACTATCTTGATTGGCTCCTCAACATAACTTAGATTACTAGCAACTTCAATCCCTTGAGCTAGTAATACATGCATTAGATCTGACCTATATCTCCTAAGCATATTCACGTGGAATACATTATGTATCTGAGACATTTCACTTGGTAAGGCTAATCTACACGCCAACGGTCCTACCCTCTCAATGATCTCATAAGGACCAATGTACCTAGGTCTCAACTTGCCCTTCTTACTAAATCTCGTCACTCCTCGCAAAGGTGAGACTCTTAGAAATATTGTGTCTCCTACACTATATTCCATATCCTTTCTGTGCTGATCTACATAAATCTTTTGTCTATCTTGTATTGCTTTTATTTGACTTCAAATCAGTTTCACCTTATCCACAGTATCTTGTATCAATTTTGGCTCTTCAATCATTCTCAAACCTTCCTCATCCCAATATAGAGGTGATCGACATTTGTTACCATATAATGCCTCATATAGTGCCATATCGATACTACTATGGTATTGGTTGTTGTAAGCAAAATCAATCAAGGCTATGTACTGATCCCATGCTCCTTGTAACTCTAATACATATGATCTAAGCATATCCTCAACAGTCTTGATTGTCCTTTCACTCTGCCCTCTTTTTGAGGATGAAATGTAGTACTAAAGTTTAACTTCATACCCATAGTCAATTGTAGACTCTTCCAAAACCTTGAAGTAAATTTGGGATCCCTGTCCGATATTATGGACACCGGTACCCCTTATAGTTTAACTACCTCATTCATATACCTCCATGCCAACTAGTTTAGTGAGCTATTCTCTCTCAATAGTAAGAAATGGACCGACTTAGTCAATCGATCCACTACAACCTATATAGCATCATTTTGTCTTAGAGTTTTAGGCAATCCTATAATGAAATTCATTGTGATTCGTTCCCATTTCCACTGATGAATAGGTAACAAACGAAGTTTCCCAACTTGCACTTGATATTTAGCCTTAATCTGCTAACAAATTAAACACTTAGCTACATAGTCAGCTACTTGCTTCTTCATCCCTGGCCACCAGAAATGTTGCTTTAGCATATTATACATCTTGGTAGTACTAGGATGCATAGCATAAGCTGCTACATATGCCTCCTTTAGAATTTTCCTTCTCAATTCATCCACATTAGGCATACACAACCTCTGTTTTAACCACAATGTTTCATCTCTCAATTCAAATTCAAAATTCAGATTCTTCTTAATTTTTTCAACAAATTTCACCATTTCAGGATCTTTAATCTACATTCTTCTAATTTTATCATGAAACATTGATCTTAACTTTAGTGTGACTATCAATGCTTCATTATGTTCTAAATGCAACTCCACATTCAAAGCTCTCAATTGAATCAAGCTTGGTAACCTCGATAGCTGAATATAAGCTTACTGATGTTCGACTTCCTACTAAATGCATCTGCCACTATATTAGCTTTTTCCGGACGATACTCAATTGTACAACCATAATCCTTTAACAACTCAATCTATCTTCTCTGTCTCATATTCAAATCCT
>JANQBM010000221.1:27658885-27678401 GCA_025594535.1 Erythroxylum domingense
CGTGTACAATTATTTAAATGAGTATCAACATTATTCACGTGTATGACTATGCCATATGATGCATGAAATGTACTTCTAAATTCTCAACAAACTTTTGTGTACAATATTATAGGGTTTTAACCCTGATCATAAGATAATGGGATGTTACAATTACAGTGATAGTCATATGAATTGCAGTATGTTAGAAAGATTTGGTACCTTTAGGATATGATTTCATTTACATGCATAACATGAGCATATATATACATATTGTTAGAGTAGTGCTCTAAAGGCATTCACCTTTAGCACTTTTGTACAAAATTTATTTTGATTAATAAAGCGAAAGGAATTTTTCATTAATTTGATATTTGTTTATAAATGAATTGATATTAATGTTAAATAGAATTAATGAAGTCTATGATATAAGATATAGCATGAAGGAAATCATGATGAGATCATGATAATAAGATTCCTATTATGTGCAATTATGTTAGTATCTAAATAATCCCTAGTTATATGATTAATAAGATAAGACATTATTAATCCAGACAGACTAGCACATGTTATGCTCCTTGATTTGATCAAGTAGTGGATCTCAAAAACTATAAGCATGAGTTGTTTAGAGTTAACATATAGATGTTTCCTAAGCGTAGTAAGTACATAGGATGACTTGCTATGAGATTATTATATGGTTAATCTATTGAATGTCAATGACTAATCTCATCATAGCAATGGTGTAAATGTCCTTAAACTTAAGGTACTCAAGGATATCTTGGATATGAATCCTATGCTTTTACATCATTCCTTGTTACCTCAAGATGAGGTCGCTCTTAGGGTGGTGATTGGGTACAACTATTTGTATTCGAAGGTAATTGGGTAGCCAATAAAGGATTCACCATTCCTGATAGAAGGAGATGATACCTTTGGTCTCTTGTCAGGGTCATTACTTAGGAGTCTCTGGCCAGAGTGGTTATATGTCATGAAGAGAGTCTTCAATGACACATAAGAGAAATGAGATCTCAGGACAAGAACTAACATCATTTAGACTAGATGTGACGTATTCAGTCTAATGGAAGTTGACACTTAGCCCATACTCTGAACTAAGTGGGGTATAGTATGGTGAAAGGACGAATTACATGGTCATTATCTATGGAAAGGTTCATAAGTTGGATAATTAACTATCAAAGAGTTCGTGTGTTAATCCATTTATATTCCAACAAATTGGCATCATGAAACCCTTTATGATTTGATTGAATTAAGAGTTAATTCAAGTACTTAAAATAACCAAGAACCTGAGGGTCACATGCATAAAAGATAGGGTGAAAAATAAAGTGTGTATGGCCATTTTAAGTAGGCCATGATAGTGACTTATAGGGCTACAATCATGGCCCAAGTCGAGCCAGCCACAATCGTGACAAAGCGCAAGAATAGGTACATAAGTAAATTCTTCACTTATGTACAAGAGCTTATTTTACTTATTACACACTCAAGTGATAGAGAAAGGGTTCTAGAAGAGTTCTAGAGAGAGTGAGAAGAGTTCTTGAGTTATCTTCATGCAATTTATACAATTGTTGTATAAATCAACATGCATGTAAGATAACTTTAAACTATCACCCATTTTGAACATCTACTTGAATTCATCAATTTTGGTGTTCTAAAACCCTTACACAATGTTTCATCTTCCTTCTTTGCATGTTTTTGGGTAGTCAAGTAAGGGTTTTGCATTTGCAGCAACCTAAACAAGGAGAAGAAATAAGAAAAAGCAGGAGAAACAAAGGTAAAAAATGTTTTATATTTCATGTTCTTTACATATCCTTGTATACATATATGATCTTCTAGTTTTCGAGTTGTCATGGTATCGAAATCTTAATTATGACAATTCTACTGCATCTGCATGCATGTGATTCATGTGACCATGGCTAACCCAATAATGGTATCAGAGCAAGTTTATACATGTAATAGATGATGTATTGAACATGTGCAAAGTGTTTGCTAGATTGTGACTGACAAGCATACTGTTTTGGAATACTTCGTGTAAAATGTAGAAAAAAAATTTCTGTTTTTATTTTGTAGAAATGTTTATAAGATGTTATATTATGTTTTTGTAAAAGGAAATTGTAATTGAATGTAATTTTCTATTTTATTTTGAATTAATATCTAGACTATTCATATGTTAATTTGTGGGAATTTCTAGAAAAACTAATGCACGTGCTAACTTTGAAAATTTCGAAATAATTCTATAAAAACAATTTATTTGTTCCTTTCATATAAATGTTTATAAGGTTTTATATTATGTTTCTATAAAAATAAAAATTGACTATCATTTGCTATTTTATTACGAATTTAGTTTCAGTTTGATGCATGTATGAAGTTTTGGAAATTCTGGAAATGTGATGAACATGCATGCATGTAAATTCTATATTAATTTTTATAAACTTTTTTTATAAATTTTATGTATGCACATACAAGATGAGATGTTGCCACGTGTATGAAATGCATGACAATTATTGTTAAAGTTATTATCTTATGCATGCATGATGTAATGTTTGACTAGTGTTAGAAGTTATATGACAAGTGTCAGACACATGTGATGTGTTTGCTTATCCCTATTTATTAATAAATAATTCCTAATAATTAGGTTCTGAAATTTTTTATTAGATACATTAAGAATGTGTATAAAACTCTAGAATTTTCCCAGAATTAATTGAATTTGATTCAATTAATAAATAAAGTCAAAGTCAACATTGGTTAACTTTTCACATGTTGATGGAGTTGACTTGCTTAGTGACTTATAATGTTTGTATTTTAGTTATAAGACCTAAATAACGTTCTTATATGATAAGAAATGTATTATTTTGATGAAAATAACATGTTTAATGCATTTTCTTGAAATTAGGGTTTTGGAAATTTTTCAAACATCGAATTGGTCTTTTTAGTGTTTAGTAGGTTCACTTATTTATCTTGACGATTTTGGTCGTCAAAATAGTTTTAGCATGTGCCGAAATTGTTTAGAAATTTGAGATGACCTAGGGATATTATAGATGACTGATTGACGTATGAAAATTTGGAAACCCTAAGGATTAATTTAGAATTAATCCAAGTAGAGCATAGCATTTTTAGTGTGACTAGATAAAGGCATATAAACTAGGATTAAAATGTTTAATCTATACATCAAAATAATTAATTTTAGGGTTCCTAATTCGAATTAGCCAAGACTAGTACTAGTACCCGATTAGGTTCAAGAGTTTAATCGAATCATAAACTTTAGATGCATAATCAAGTTACAACCTAAATTTAATCCTCTTTTGTGTGATACATGCATTATATGCATTTTAAGGGTAGTTATGGACATAGGCTCAATTCAATTGAGTTGTCCATAATCTAAATGTGCATGTGATATACATAATCAAGATCATCCAAGTATTGATGAGACCAAAGGACAAATCTCTCATACAAAATATTAAGACTTACGCCTTCCATTAATATGATAAGAGCCAGAGTTCTTTTAGAGTTGGGTTGTTGGGAAAACCCAAGCCCGCTCTACACGAATATGTTCAAACCATGGAAATTAGATTTTTGAATTAATGGGTTAGTCCTAACTGGAAGCGTTGATTTGTTGGGTAAACCCAAATTCAACGTGGATAGACGCAAAGTTGGGTTATATATATGGGATGTATATAAATCAAGAGTTGATAACCCAATGAGTGTGCTAAATCAACAATTGATGGCATAAGTCGATAGTTGCATAATTAAATGGAATTGGTATGAATGTTACCTACTGATTGACTTAAGGTGGCTTGTTGGGCAAACCTAATGTCATTCTTGGTGATATTGGATATCGACCCATTACAAAAACTATAAGTTTTCTCGAATTCGTAGTGAGGACTATGGATTTGAATTAGAATAATGGAACCTATAATGTATGTTATTAAACTCCTTCTAGATATGCATTAAGTGTACATTCTAACACTTTCTCTTATTCTTGTAGGTGATCGAATCGTACGATGTCTTCTAGTGTGAACATACGCTCCCTATTAGATTCTAACAAACTCACGGGACCAAACTTCTTGGATTGGATATGGAATTTAAGAATTGTTCTCAAATCCAAAAAACTAAGATATGTCTTAGATGAACGACTTCCTATTCCCCTACTGACAATGCATCTGATAAAGATCAAAAAGTTTATAAGAAGCTGCTAGATGATATTGAGTTGGCTAGCTATATAATGCTGGCCTCTATGTCACCATAACTACAAAAGCAGCATGAGGCTATGGTTGCTTCTACCATAGTCTACCATCTGAGGGGACTATTTGATGAGCCAGCACGGTTGGAAAGGTTTGAGTCCTCGAGGTTGCGTTTTCATTCAAAGATGGCTGAGGGATCATCTTCAGTGTAGTATGCACTGAAGATGAAGGGATATATTGAGAGGATAGGTAGTTTGGGTTTTGTTATAGATCATGAATTAAGTATAGACTTGATTCTGATTGGATTGACCGATAGTCATTTATAGTTTGTGCTTAACTATCATATGAACCAAATATCCACAATGATACCTGAGCTAATTAATCTGCACAAAACAGCTGAGCAGATTGTCAAGAAAAATAGTAAGGTTGTGATGCTGGTGGACTCTGCTTCTGGTTCTCGAAAGAAGAACTAAAAGAAGAAGAAGAAGTCTAAAAAGCCAATAAGAGGTGTAGCCAAAAAGAAGGCAAAGGAGACAGCACCAAAAGGGATATTCTTTCATTGCAACAAGGAAGGACATTGGAAGAGGAACTGCAAAGCTTATGTGGAGTCACTATTTGAGATAAGATATTTGTCATTGAGTTTAATACTATTTCTGATCTTAACATTTATGTATTAGATATCGGATGTGATTCATACATATGTGTTGATATGTAGGGTCTTAGGGATAGTAAACTACTCAAGAAGCAAGAGATGGACCTACGTGTGGGAAATGGAGCAAGAGTTGTTGCATTAGCTATAAGGCATATGTTTTGTATCTTCCTAGTAGGATAGAGTTAATTTTAGAAAATTGCTGTTATGTACTAGCTTTGACTAAAAACATTGTATCTGTTTCATGGTTTAGTAAAGCAGGATTTCAGTCAACTTTTTCAAGCAATGGTTGCTCAATTAAGTTAAATGAAATGTTGTATGATACTGCTACATTGTGCAACAGAATTTACATTTAGATATGTCCAATCTAATTTTAAATATCAATGACAATAAAAGACAAAAACGAGATAACCTAAAATCGTCTTACTTATGGCATTGTCGACTTGGCCATAGAAGCGAGAAACGTATGATTAAGTTACACAAAAATGAGCCTAGGGTCATTTGATTATGAATCATATAAAATATGTGAATCTTTCTTGTTAGGCAAGATGACTAAATTACCTTTTAAAGGAAAGGGTGAACGAATGAATGGGTTATTAGACCTAATACATTTTAATGTATGTGGTCAGATTTCCATTCATGCCAGAGGTGATTTTGTGTACTTCATTACTTTTATCGATGATTACTCATGATATAGGAATTCCCATAATTCCCACAAGTGGGGGATTCCTCTCCAAAAAACTTTCTGGAGAGGATTCCCACATTCGTGGGAATTACCACAATTCCTATAAGTGTGGGATTACTCTCTAGAAACGTTTTGGAGAGGCTTCTCACGTTCGTAGGAATCACTACAATTCCTACCAATCAAGGGGGCTTCCGTATAAGATCCTTTAACCGTAGGCAACCCCGACTTAATGATGGTCACGTATGAGATCAAACGAGACCACTTCGATTATGAGTCATGGAATATAACATCCCTAAAAGACCTTCTGAGCTATGTGAGAATTAGTGTTCGTCACAATTCCACACCTTCTTCCAAGCTTAAATGAATTCTTCATAATCCAAAACCTACAAGCACATCAAGGTATTATCATTAACAAGAATTTTGAAAAAAACAAATTAAAATCCAAACAAGATTAACATGAACATCAATCAACCTTAATTTGGCAATAATCAAACCAAAGAACTCAAATAAAAACTAGACAACAACAACACAAGAGATTAGACATGCTAAGTTAAGGTTATTAGTTTGACCATTAAGCATATACTCATGAAAAATGGAAGATAGGAGAGAGATAACTTCCCTCACTTGTGGATATGTCCCTTCATAATATAGTTTACAATGGTGCCCGTTGAAATTGAATGTTTCCCTATTATCATTTTCTAGTGCCACAGCTCCATGAGGAAACACTTGAAGAATTTTAAAAGGCCCACTCCATCTTGACTTGAGTTTTCCAGGAAATAGTCGAAGTCTTAAGTTCAAAAAAAGTACTAAATTCCTTCTTTTTGATATGGCCATCATGTCATTTCTTAGATCTTTCTTTATATAGCTTGACATTTTCATAAACATCATACCTCAACACTTCTAACTCGTTGATGTGTAACAACCACTTTTCTCCTGCCAGCTTCCAATCCATGTTCATTTTCTTGATTGACCAATATGCTCTATGCTCCAATTCCAATGGTAGATGACATGCCTTGCCATACACAAGCCGATATGGTGTTGTGCCTATGGAGGTCATAAAAGCTATTCTGTAAGCCCACATTGCATTGTCTAGTTTCATTGACCAATCTTTTTTTGAAATGTTCACTGCCTTCTCCAAAATCTTTTTCAGCTCTCTATTCACCACCTCCACCTAACCACTAGTTTGGGGATGGTACGGGGTAGCCACTCTATAATAAACGTTGTATCTTCTCAGAAGGTTCTTAAACGGTTTGTTATTAAAGTGACTTCCCCCATTACTTATGATTGCTCTAGGCACCCCAAATCTAGTAAAAATCTCATTAATGAACTTTTGAACCACCTTGCTATCGTTATTTGGAGTAGCGACCACTTCAACCCATATAGAAACATAATCAATTCCAACCAAGATATAGGTATTGCCTTCAAAGGGTGAGAATGGTCCCATGAAGTACAAACCTCATACATCAAATATCTCCACCTCCATTATATTTAAAAGTGGCATTTCATCTCGTTTTGATACGTTTCCAACTATTTGACATCTATCGCACTTGGGCACAAAATCTTGAACATCTTTAAACAAAATTGGCCAATTGAATCCACACTCCAAAATCCATGCCGCAGTCTTATTAGCTCCATAATGCCCTGCATATGGTGAGCTATGACATTGAGTTAAGATCTCAGGCATTTCATCTTTAAGAACACATTTGTGGATTAAACTATCAATGTAGATCTTATATAGTATAGGTTCATCCCAAATATAATGAGTGCACTGAAATAAGAAACACTTCCTTTGTTGATATGATAAATTGGATAGAAGAATACCACCTGAGAGGTAATTTGCAATATCTGCAAACTAGGGAAGGAAAGGGTTATCTAACGTCATCAAAGTCTCATCAGGGAAGCTTTCCTTAATTTCCTCTTCCTCTTTATGATGTCCAACTTCAAGCCTCGATAAGTGATCCGCTACAACATTTTCTACTCCTTTCTTATCTTTGATTTCAACATTAAACTCTTGGAGTAGGAGTACCCATCGAATAACCCTAGCCTTGGCATCCTTCTTGGTGAAAAGGTAACGCAATGCTCTATGGTCTGTAAACACAATAACTTGTGAACCTAACAAATAAGAACAAAAATTTTCACAAGCAAATACTACCACAAGTAATTATTTTTCAGTAGTTGTATAATTCAATTGTGCTCTTGTTAACGTCTTGCTTGCATAATAGATAGAATGCAACCTCTTCTCCTTTTGTTGACCAAGCACACACCCATCTATATGTTCATTTGCGTCACATATGATCTCAAATGGAAGAGACCAATCTGGCAATGTCAAAATTGGTGCTGTTATGGTGCCCTCTTCAACCTGTTAAAAGCATTCAAACGGTCATCATCAAAAACAAAAGGCGCATCTTTTACTAATAGATGAGTCAGAGGTTTTACAATAAGGGAAAAAATTTTAATGAGCATTCGGTAGAACCCTATATGACTAAGAAAAACTCGGACACCCTTAACGTTAGAGGGAGGTGGTAACTTTTCAATTACTTCTGTCTTAGCTTGATCCACTTCAATCCCTTTATATGAAATTTTATGGCCTAATATAATTCCCTCTTGGACCATGAAATGACATTTTTCCCAATTTAAAACTAAATGTGACTCCTCACATCTTTTGATCACTTTATCTAAGTTCAGTAGGCAATGATCACAAGACTCTCTAAAAACAGAAAAATCATCCATAAATACCTTCATAAATTTTTCATTCATGCCTACAAATATGGCCATTTTGCACCTTTGAAATGTAGCAGGTGTATTGCATAAATCGAAAGGCATCCTTCGATATGTAAAAGTTCTGTATGGATAGGTAAAAGTGTTCTTCTCTTAATCTTCCGGATATATAAATATTTGATTTTACCTTGAATATCCATCCAGAAAATAATAAAAAGAATGACCAGCCACTCTCTCAATCATTTGGTCCATAAAAGGTAAAGGAAAATGATCCGTCTTAGTGGCCAAATTTAACTTTTTATAGTTAATGCATACTTGCCACCCTGTGATAGTCCTAATGGAAATCTTTTCCCTTCTTCATTTTATATCACTGTCATGCCAACCTTTTTTGGCACATACTGTACTGGGCTCACCGACTCATTAGCCGAAATGGGGTAAATTATTCCTGCATTTAGAAGTTTCATCACTTCCTTCTTTACAACCTATTACATATTCATATTTAACCTTCTCTGATGTTCTCTCACGGTTCTACAACCTTCTTCTAGGTTAATTCTGTGCATCATCACATTGGGGCTAATCCCTCGAATATCACAAATTTGTCACCCTATAGCTCTAATCCTTTTCGTTATAGTCTCCACCACTTTCTCTTCTTGCTCACAATTTAATTCATTGGAGATAATGATAGCTAAAGTGTGGTTCTTTCCTAAAAAGGTATATCTCAAATAAGAAGGTAAAGGTTTAAGCTCTAAAATGGGAGGTTTAACGGTAGAAGGTAGTGTAGGTGCTCCAACTCTCTCTAATTATTCTAGCTCAAGCTCCTCACAAACATCCTCTTCCTTGGTACTTTCATCTTTCTGTACTCCATTCAACTCATTAACTCCTTCTTTAATTTCCTTCACACACTCATCTACTACATCAATTTTCATACACACATTTCCATCCATCAGTTTCTTCAAATATTTTGTCATATTAAATTCAACCTGATCACCACCAATTCTTAACACAAGTTTTCCTTCATGAACATCAACTAATTCCCTACTAGTATTCATAAAGGGCCTACCCAAGATTAACGGACAATTTTTATCAGCTTCAAAATCCAACACAACAAAAACAACCAGAATTATAAATTTATCCACTTTTACCAATACATCTTCCACTACTCTAAATGGCCTTTTTATTGATTGATCCGCAAGCTGAATCAACATGGAAGTCAGGTTGACCTCTCCTAATCCCAATTTCCTAAAAATAAACAAAGACATCAAGTTAATACTTGCACCTAAATCACATAAACATTTGGAAAATTCAAAATCACCAACAACACATGGAATAGTAAAACTCCCTGGATCTTACAATTTTGAAGGTATTTGACTTGAGATAATAGAACTATAGTTCTGCGTCAATGTAATTGTCTGATTGTCTTCCCAAGTACGTTTGTGCGTGAGTATATCCTTCAAAAACTTCACATACTTGGGCATGCACTCCAAAGCTTCCACCAATGAAGTAATCTGTAGTTTCTCCAATTTCTCTAAAAATTTGGAAAACTGGGTATCCACTTATTTTTGCTTCACTCTTTGTGGATATGGGACTTTGGGCTTGTACGGTGGTGGTGATATATATGACCTACTCTCTCCCCTTTCTTCTTCTATCTTTGTACTATTATATTTTTCTTGTTTGTCCTTTTTCACACTTGGTTCTCCATTTGCTTGCCACTCTGAAGTGTAATTGCTTTGAGTTGCTCCCTTGGAATAAATTCATTATTGCTTACTAAGCAACCTACATTTTGAGAAAATAAAGCATTAGTAAGTTGACATACCTAGACTTCCAAATTATGGATTGACGAGGTATGGTTCTTCACAATCTGATCAAAATTTGCCTCCATCCTCTATTGATTTTCCTCCTGACTTTCATACATCTTTTTCCGACTCTCTACTTGAACTACCAGTTTGGAATTTAAACATCTCCATAAATTTTTCCAACTTATTTTCCAATGCTTCGATTCAATCTTGCTGGAATCCTGGCTATTTTTGTGGTCTTTGTTGGCCACCTGCATTATTGTTACTCCAAGAAAAGTTTGGGTAGTTTTTCCAACCCGGATTATATGTAATCAAATATGGATTATTACCTTACTATAGCTGGCCTAAATAGTGTACCTGTTCGGTCCTGCTAGCTCCTAATAGAAAACATTCCGTTGAGTCGTGGTTGTTCTCCCCATATAGCTCACATTATGCTTGCAGTGCTTTAACTGCTAAGGTGGACGCTCCTTGCATTTTGTTTAGCTGCTTTGTCAAAGTCGTGATTTGAGCCTATAAAGCAGTAACTGAGTTAATAGGTGTCATACCTTTTTGTTCCTTCTACTCTTGTCTACTCCTCTCGGTCAACAACATACAGTTATTGCTTGCCAACTCCTCTAATAAATTATGAGCTGCTTCCACCATCTTCCTCATTAGTGAACCTCTGGCTACTACATCAATTGTGCCCCTAGTGCTCGGATTCACTCCATTATAAAATGTTTGAAGAAAAAATTCCTTCGAGAGGTTGTGATGCAGATAGCTCCTCTGAAGTTCTTTAAATCTCTCCCAAGTTTCGTAGAGAGATTCTCCATCGCTCTGCTGGAAATTTGTTATCTCCTTAATAATACTTGTCGTCTTTGTCAACAGAAAATATTTGGCAAGGAATGCTTGGGTGAGCTGCTCCCAAGTCGTGATCTGGACTAGATTTAAAGAATTATACCATGCTTTAGCCCAATTTTCATTACATCGTCAGACATTCCGTTGAATCTAAATGTGTGACAGATCTCAAAGAAATTTACGATGTGTACATTTAGATCCTCGTTGGATAGCCCGTAAAACTACACACTGTTTTGAAGAATGTTAATTAGTGCTGGCTTAATCTCAAAATTATTTGCTTGAACTACCAACCTCGTCACTCCTTGAGGACTAAACACTGGCCTTATGAAATCTATAAGTGTCCTTTCCGGTCCTACTTACTCTCCTTTTTTAGCCATATCTTAATTGGAGAAATTTAGACGCTTTGACCTTCTTATCTCTCTTTCGTGCTTCTTAATATCGACAAATTTATCCTTTGTAGCTTCTTTCATCCTTCGTGTACTCCTTGTGTTCATGCACCTGCAAACACACAAGGAAAAGCATCAAAAACTCTTTAATCAAAGTAATCTAAATCAAACATGATGCTCAACAATCAATCTCCAAAAATGAAGCCAAAAACTTGTTGATGGTAAAACCTATCTACTTGTTTTATACTAAAAAATTACAAGTGAATGGGTCGTGACTTGTAGTAAAAAGAGCGGATATCGATCACATAGGAATTGATGCCTAGACACCATTAAATTTAGACACAACTTTGTTTAAGAAACTAAATTGTGAAATGCAAATAATCTGGAAAATTAAATTAAAATTAAAAATAAAAGACTAACGTAATCAATGGATAATACCGCATTACATAAAATCTGAATTCAAAAATCTAAATGCTAGAGATTCCTTTTTCCTTATTTTGTCTCCCTCCTATTTTATTGATTGAATTGTGTCTCACCTTATATTTTTTAATGTACTAATTATCCTCTCTCAAGGTGTAACTATTTGTTCCTAATTGAATAACTGGAATCGATTGAATGATCTCTTCACCTACCCTATGACTCTACAGATTCAACTAGTTATTAGAATATCCTATGGGTAATCAATTGACTAATTAGATCTCTCTTCTAACTTTTCAACTAATATAATGATTGCAAATCTATAGGTCCCTAACTCTCATTGTACAATCCTATATTAATCTCATCTCACTCACTCTCTCAACTTGTTGCAAGAAAACAATTTAAATCAACAATCATCAAAGACACTTCATTCAATTCAATAAAATAGGAGTTTTGACAAAATAATTCAAAATCAATCCCTAAAATAAAATCATCCTAACATGGTCTCCATAACATCATCAACAATCAAATAAACCATTTTTTATAAAGATCAGAGAAGATTAGAATGAAAGAAAATTAAATAAAAAGACTCCTTCTCTTCTTTGCCAAAATATGGAATTTTGGTGTTGATGTGCTATTTTGCCCTATCTTGATGATGATCCTTGTCTTCAATCCCTCCTCAATGCTCCAAATGTGTGTTCTCCACTCAAGGATGGTGTTTCTACAGGTAGGTGTCATCCCGCTTTAAGATGGAGGCTTAATGATGTTTTTATAGTCCAAAAATCCTAGGTTTAATGAAACCTCACAGATTGCCTCGGACTACAATTCTTACGCCCGTGGGAATTTGTATGATTCTCGCGAGTGTGAGAATTGCATACAGATGCACTTCTCGTTCTTTTATGAATTTGCATGATTCCTACGAGCGTGGAAATTTGTCCCCGATGCACTCTCCTTGTGTTCTCTTCTTTGATCTTTTGTTCAACCTCCAAGTTGTTCCCTCTTCCTTCCTACACAAAAATAATCAATTCTTACCCTCAATTAGCATAAAAAAAAAAAAGAACAACAATGGAAATCAAACTTAATGAAAACATACAAAATGAATCCTAAATTAGAATAATAAACAACAAATATGCTAGAAAATACATGCTAATTACCTATAAAAACATATCTAATGCACACCTATCAGTCACTAGGTGGATGTCAAGAATATCCTAAAGTACTTGAGAAGGACTAAAGATGTATTCTTGATATATGAAAATGGAGATCTCATAGTGAGCGAGTATATAGATTCCAATTTTCAATTTGACCAGGATGACTCCAAATCCTAGTTAGGTTCTATTTTCACACTAAATGGTGGAGCAGTCAGTTGGAAGAGTTCCAAATAAGAGATGACTGTATATTCGACGATCGAGTCAGAATACATTGTAGCTGCAGAAGTGGCAAAAGAAGCTGTTTAGATCAAAAAGTTCGTCATGGAACTTGAAGTGGTTCCTAGCATAGTAAACCCAATATTGTTGTGATATGATAACAATGGGGCTATTATGCAAGCCAAGGAACCAATGTCTCATCACAGTTCCAAGCACGTATTTAGGAGATATCACTTGATCAGGGAGAAAATTGATAGAGGTGATGTGAAGATAGAGAGAGTGCCCACAGATCAGAACATCGTTGATCCTTTGACTAAGCTACTTCCTCAGACAAAATTTGATTCTTGTGCTCGCCTATGGAATTAGACACAAAGGAGATTGGCTTTAATGCAAGTGGGAGATTGTTAAAGTAGTGCTCTAAAGGCAATCACCTTTAGTACTTTTGTATAAACTTTAATTTGATTAATAAAGTGAAAGGCATTTTTCATTAATTTGATATTTGTTTATATATGAATTGATATTGATCTTAAATCAAATTAATGAAGTCCATGATGCAAACATCGCATGAAGGAAATCATGATGAGATCATAATAATGAGATTCCTATCATGTGCAATTATATTAGTATCTAAATAATCCTTAGTCATAGGATTAATAAGATAGGACATTGTTACTCCAAATAGACTAACACATGTTATGCTCCTCGATTTGATCAAGTAGTGGATCTTACAGACAGTAAGCATGAGTTATTTAGAGTTAACATGTGGATGCTTACTAAGAGTAGTAAGTACATCGGATGACCTGCTATGAGATTATCATATGGTTGATCTATAGAATATCAATGATTAATCTCATTATAGCAATAGTGCAAATATCCTTAGACTTAAGGTACTGAATGTTATCTTGGATATGAATCCTGAGCTTTGACATCATTCCTTGTTACCTCAAGACGAGGTCGCTCTTAAGGTGGTGATTGGGTACAATTATTTATATTCGAAGATAATTGGGTAGCCAATAAAGGATTCACCACTACTGATAGAAGGAGATGATACCCACGGCCTCTTATCGTGGTCATTACTTAGGAGTCTCTAGCCAGAGCAATTATGTGTCATGAAGAGAGTCTTCAATGACACATAAGAGTAATGAGATCCTAGGATAAGAACTAACATCACTTGGACTAGATGTGACGTAGTTAGTCTAGTGGGAGTTGACACATAACCCATACTCTGAACCAAGTGGGGTATAGTATGGTGAAAGGACGAATTGCACAGTAATTGTCTATAGAAAGGTTAATAAGTTGGATAATTAACTATCGATGAGTTCGTGTGTTAATCCACTTATATTCCAACAAATTGGCACCATGAAACCCTTTATGATTTGATTGAATTAAGAGTTAATTCAAGTGCCTAAAATAATCGGGAACCTAAGGATCACATGCATAAAAGATAGGATGAAAAACATAGTGTGTATGACCATTTTAAACAGGCCACGATCGTGACTCATAGGGCGACAGAGGGCACGAATAGGTACATAAGTGAGTTGTTCACTTATGTACATAATTTTTTTCAATTCTTACACACGTAAGTGATAGAGAAAATGTTCTAGAAGAGTTTTAGAGAGAGTGGGAAGAGTTTTTGAGTTATCTTCATGCAATTTATGCAATTGTTTTATAAATCAACATGCATGCAAGATAACCTTAAACTTTCACCCATTTTGAACATCTACTTGAATTCATCAAGTTTGGTATTCTAAAACCCTTACACATTGTTTCATCTTCCTTCTTTGCGTGTTCTTGGGTGATCAAGGAAGGGTTTGGCGTTTGCAACAACCCAAACAAGGAGAAGAAACAAGAAAAAGGAGAAACAAAAGTAAAAATGCTTTTATATTTCATGTTCTTTACATATCCTTGCATGCGTGTATGCTCTTGTGATTTTCGGGTTGTCATGGTGTTGGAATCTTGATTCCAACACCTTCGCTACATCTTCATGCATATGATGTTTGCAACCATGTCTAACCCAACACATATAAATGTTGATTTAGGAAAATTGCACTCAATTGACATATTCAAGGGTATGAAAGGTTTAAAATGATTATGATTTGATTGTATATTTCTTATGCCTTGAATTTTGTTTTGATGGATTACAAGTAGTAAATTTAGAATTAATTGTTACAATTGGAAAATTAATAAATTAAAATGTACATTTATTATAGGAAAAATGTCAAGTGGAAAGATAAGTTAACACATAGAAATTTAGAATGACTAAGCTTATAAAATGAGTGACATTTGTCATGGAAAATTAAGTGACAAATGGAATAGGAAATCAAGTGACAAATGATAGCAGTGATTGAGTGACAAATGGCCTAGCATAATTGTGACAAATGGAAGCTTATGGAGAGGACAAGTGACTTACATGCATAGGTGACAAATGCCATTGTATAGTAGTGACACCTAGCACCAAATCAGTTAAGCTATTGTAGGGATCGTTTCTATTATGTTCATTCTTTTTCTTTCCGTTACTCTCACTACCAAAACACTCATACACCCTTATATCTTCTGAATTTTGCTTCAATTTCATTCATAGTCACTTCAAGATCTATATAAAAATCTGCTCAAAGATAGCTATAATCTGCTATCATCATTTTGCCTTTACTGAAATCATTTTACTTCCATCTTGTACTTGGATGATTTTGCATGCATGGAGAGCTAAGTTAGTTTGATAATTAAGGTGGAACTTAAGCTAAATAAGGAAGTGAAATTCTAATCTTTGTGGCATGTTGAAATAGAAATTTTATGATGACTGAATTGGGATAGAATGCATGTGGCATTGATGATGATGTTATGCTAGAATATGATGGATGAATTAATTACTTTTCTGTTTTGTTATTAATGCTTAAAAACAGTAAGTTATAAACTATTAAATGGATGATTTAGGTTGAGATTTGAAGTATAAATGAATTTGGATTCATGGTAAAGATAGGTTTTATGGAAGTGTTCTTGAATCTAGAAAATTAAAGTTGTACACGTGTTTGTAAAAAGTGACAGTTAATGACTTAAGTGAGCAGATTTTTGTAAGCGTTAGTGTAACCAATATGGAAGGTAAATTAACCTGAAATGAAGTAATCTTAAAAGACATGAAATCTGAAAAATTCTAGGTGTTAGTGATGTATCTAAGCTTGTAAAATTCGTGAAGTATTGAAGGTAGTAAAGTTACACACATTAGTGATGTTGATGACAAATTTTGGAATTTTAATTTCATCCTTGTGTACATGTCAAACCAGCTAAGAAATCTCACTCTAAATCGGTATATTTGGACTTGATTAAGGCTAAAAATGAGTCTAAATTATTTCTTGATTAATTAGTTAAGAGCTTAATAAGTTTATGTAGTTAATTGATGTTATAACTTAAAGAATGGAATGTTTTGATGTGGTTGAGTTCAAATATGGAAATTATGATTTGTTAAAGAAATAAATGAGTTCTTTTAATGCAAACATGATCTTAAGGACATGATTAATGTGTATAAGGTATGGATGAATGAGCATTGAAGAAACATAGGGTAATTATGAATGAAAATTGGGTAAATGTATGAATATATATTGCTAGAAAACGTTTGGTGAATGTATATATCTAGCTTACTGAAATTCCATATTTAAAGTAACAATAGTGTGTGTGTGTTATAAGAGGCTTTTTTTATCATGAAAGTGTTCAAGGATAAATGTAAAGTATGGTTGATGAATTTGGAGTGAATCAAGCTAACTTAAAGGTATAAACATGATTGTAAAATGGTAGTATACAAAATATAATGTTTGAATGGTCTTAGGGTCTATAAGCACAAATTGAATAGTCAAGATCTATATATAAGAATATATATCCAGAAAGTTAATTGAGCATGTATTGAACATGACACATATACACGTGCGTGAGTGAATAATCATATGATTGATCAACTTAGTAATGTGTAAAATATATGTGTATTGCATGACTAAAGAAGCACAAGTTGATCGTCAACATCCAGACATTGCCAGATCATTAAAGCAATAGCTTTTCTAAAGCATACTATGAGTTAACTTAGATGTTTCTCACTATGATTGATTTGTTTTTGTTTAAATTTCAGTTATTGAATTGTTGCTTATGTGATTGTGATAATTCCGGACATTGTTAGTCTGAGGAGTTTGATATTTGGAAATGTATTGGAAGTGCTTTCAAATTGCATGTGTAATATAGAATGTGCACTCAACTGAATATTAAATTCTAGATTCAGGTCCGAAGAATGTGATAAATGACATGGCCACATTGAATGAAAAGTATTGATAGCATATTATATGAATTGATGCATTCTATTACATTGATATGCATGATCAGATAAAGGAGTTGTGAATAGAGTGCCAACATGAGAAAGAGCTTTAAGCTTAGGAATTGTGCACAAAGAGCCACAAACTTAGTTAATAATGAGCCTGGCAACCATAATGGGTACGGGACAGTAAATCAAATGAGCCCGATATCTACAACGGATACGGGACAGTAAATATTTACTCGGTCACAACAAATTAAAATGGAAATGGAGTCACATATGCATTTGCATATTTATAACTTTACATGTATCATATAAATGATTGAGATGAATTATTGGATTATTTTGAAATGGTGATATGAAATGTTTGTAAGCATGTTATACTTATTGAAATATGATAAAATAAAATGTGATGTGAGATTTGATACTGAATGAGGTGATATACTTGTTGAACTTGGATATATACTTGTGATGTTTATATTTTGACTTGAGTGAGCACATCGATGATAATTCACTCACCGAGTTTGCAAACTCATCAAAATTGTAACGTTGATTTTCAGGTATAATAGAGTTCTAGCTTCCAAGGCAATCTAGTAGAATTCTAGTACTGTTATTTTGGGAACAAGAATGACTCAGAGGTTTGGTCAGCTGATATCTGAGGAGTCTAGTTAGAATGTTTTCGGTTAACATCCCATTTCGTATTGTACATTTTGTATGGAGTAGTGAATTCTCAAATGCTATGTAATGTATATACATGGATTATGAATTGTAATGACACAATGTAAGTTTATGTTTATGAATATAACGGGAAGATTTAATCAGTTTGAATGCTTGAGAAATGTGTGATATCTTAAATAAGTTAATGTGATTGTTCCAACGTGTCATTCTCGTAGGGTATGTTCTCGAATATCTTCTGAATATTTGGGTATATGCATTATGGAAGTAATTCGTTATAAGTCCAAACTCTATTATAGTGATAAAAGAAAGAGATAATGGAACTATGAAAAGAAGATATATATATATTTTTTATTTATTTATATTTATATATATGTAACGTAAAATATCTTGAAATTAGAATCTCACACGTCGGTTAATCTTTTTCATCATACACTTGGAGACCATAAACCGAATAATTTGATATTTCATCACTTCCTAGTTAATATGGGCTTGAATAAAAGACATTAAAGGATGACCCAAGTCCATTGGCCCTCCAGTTACAAGCATGTCAAGTTCGTTCTCTCATTGTCATGTGTACGATGAATCCGAAAAATACATCATTTTCCTACCATCCCATATTGTCAGCGAGGACTGAGGAGGCAGCTAATTGTCGTAACTCGTAACAGAAAGCTGTCATTAACATCTAACATACCCCTATATTATGAATGCAAGTTTATTTAATATCTCGTTTTAAGTTTTCTAGGCCTAAATACCAAAATGGCTCCTTATACTTTAAAGGCAAATACACTCCATAAATATGTTTGTATATTATCAAATAATTTTTCTTTATATTGTTCTAAATCATCAGATTAGTCAAGTTGACATTGGAACATTCATCAGGTTTAAAATTTTATTTTATTATTATTAAAATTGAATTCTAAAATTAATCAAGTAAGTATATATGTTGGCTCCTTGAACTCAAGTCGATAAGATTATAATGCATATTGTGTATTTTAAGTACAAATATGACGTTACGTTCTGATGTTAGTAATTGTTGAATAATACGAATAATAACAAATTCCTGTGCTCCAATCGTTAAGGGTGACCTAAGATTGTACATTAGAGGTATCCAGCAAGGCTCTTTCTTGGAATTAATCTTGCCATCTGGTGCCAGTTTACCCGTGCTTAAGAGTTATTTTTGATACGTTTAAGTGAATTCGCGAGATTAGTGTTGGTGCTACACTTTTGATAGACAGTAGTACTCTAGAGCTCATTCGGTGGCTCAATTGTCTTGTCAGCTTTTCGTCCAAATAGATGAAAGTGAGATTCCCTTTAAGCGTACCCTTTTAATTTTTGCAATAATCGTCCAAAACAGCAATTCTAATCTCATTTTCATCGGGACAAAGGATTTCAGGAATGCCTTCCAGTCTGTACCACACGCCAAGTTTTCGAGGGACATATCACTTTATACTGTGACTTAATTAAGAAGTCCATTCCTGGAAATTTTACCACAAAAAAGTACAGTCTTGGAAAAGATGCCACTTTTGCGATGATTGAAG
>JANQBM010000221.1:27700417-27711038 GCA_025594535.1 Erythroxylum domingense
GAACTCCAATAGATGTAAATCCCATTTAATATGAATTTAATCAGTTTCACAATTATGCATTAGATAAATGTTTTGTTATCCAGCTTTTCTCCATTAAAATTGCCCCAAATATTGGTTTATAATCCTAATAGGAGATCTTTATTGTTGAAATAGGAAGCTTAAGGTATTTTATTAGGGTTTTGGAAAGTTGTAGACCTGCTTTTTTTGTGAGGGGTTATTCTAGGAGAGAGGGGGTAGAGGAAATGAAAGTATGACTTTTTCTTCTATTTACTATCAAACTAGACCATTTCTCAAATTGGTTCAAGAGAGTTTTTATCTACTCCACAAAGTAGGAGAAAATCTTATGTGAATGCCATAATGAAAATCTTTGATATTCGAAATTTGTAACGGTAGAAGAAAGGTCTCCCTTAGGTAATTTTGTTTAGGGATGGCAATGGGTGGCCCAAAGGCCAGGCCCAAGCCCAGGAAATCTGAAGCTTAGAAGAGTTAGGACTCGATTTAACCCAAACTAGGACCCGATTAAAGAAAAAAATTTAGCAAGGTTGGCCCATAGGCCGACCCATTGCCATAATTAAATTTGGTAAGAAATATGCCTAGTCAGAACCTCAATGGCAGTCAAGAATAGATATAGATATGATTTTATAGAGGAGATTACAATAGGAAATAGGTTTATTGTCTTAGAATGAAGTAGGGTTAGGGACCTTACAGATTAAGTAGAGGGGGGTTTTGTTTTAAGGAGGGTATCGAAATCAAAGAATTCTTAGACAAGGTTACAAATATGAGGTTCTAAAATTTCTAATATTTTTTAAAGAAAAGTGCATTAAAGACACCCGATCTTGTGGACTTGTTAGGATTGATGATGAAAAGGACATTTTTTAATCTAGAGATTGGTTTTTAGGAAGGTTAGGCTTTCTTATTGATTTTGGGTTAGGGGATGAGAGATAAATTGAGATAGTTGTGCTGGAGAGCTAGTAAAGGGGGATGATGAGCCTATAAGGTTTTTAAAATAAGAGAAGAGCAAATCTTTCAGATTTTCTTAGACAAAGTAGGGGTTTCTGGAGGTATCCAAGAATCTTAAATTTTGGTTTGCATTTCTTATGCATTGGATGCTTTTATAAAAAAAAGGTTGAATATAAGTCACCCTCTTCCAACTAATTAACTTTTGTTTTTATATCAAGAGGCAATCATAAGCCTCTAGTGCTGATAAGTAGATGCTTAGCGTATTTCTCTCACATTTCCTCATTTCTTTGTTTCATGGGTCCTTATAGTATTGAGATTGGATTGTATTGAGCTCATTTAAATTTTTTGCTACTACTTGCTTATATTGTTCTTGAAGTGTCCCTTATATAGCTTCGTTAAATCTTCTTTGACGATTTTCAATTTGGAGGCTAGATTTTATGCTTCATACCTTCAACCATAGCATTCAACACTTTCTTGATTATTACTTTATAGCCTTTAACCTCTATAGGAAGTTAAAGAACCTAATTGAGTCTTAATTTCCTTATATGTTGCTCCACTCTAATTTCCAATAGAGAATGGTTTGAAATACCTAGTTATTGAACAAACTTGAGGAATTGGAGAACTTTTCCATCCACTTTGAGTTGACTAGCCCTCTGTCTAGTTTCTTCCTAACTTGATATTACCCCTCTTGCTTGTTAGATCAGGTAAATAAGTTATCCTTATAACTAAGGATTATCATTCTAGATGAGTTTAGGCAATCCTTAGGTTCTTTATCTATTTTCCTTGCCTTACCTCTTAGTCCTTCTGGCTAAAAGGAGTTCAATATATAGTTGAAGTCTCCTAATACAATCTATAGTTCCTTAATATTATTCCCCACACTTACAATATTTCTATATAAAATGTCTGTTGGAATGCATGATTATGAGCATGTCAATAGGTGATGTGGATTTCTTCTACAACATTGTAGAGAATATTTATACATGTTTGTACTGGTCAAATTACTAGGAATTAAGGATTTGCACTACCTTAGGATCATAGGCAAGTATAATTTTGCTTAGCCTATGGTGTGCACGATTTGTTAAAGTTCTTCATTGATTTCATAAGAACTTTAACCTTTTGTTCAAAACTGGTTCCCTGATCTTGGTTAAGTAAGCATAATAGAAATGGATTTTTGACCTTCAAAAAGTCCTTCATGTCTTACTAATTTTTTAGGGCAATTTGAGTCCGTTGTATTCTACTAGTTGATTACCTTCATAGGTGCTGCATATTAGTATCTTTTAGCTTATAAGGTTCTACATCCTTTGAAGAAGTTAGATAAGGATTTGTCATTTGGTTAGGGATTTCTGTTGGTTTACGATTTGGAGGTTTGATAGTGGGTTCACTTAGAGAGGAGGAGGGTTCATGATTGATGTTTATAGGAATAGTTGTGGATTCAAGATTGTTTTCATTTAAAGATGAAGTATTTTAAGATATGTCAGTAAAGGTATTTTGATGCTGAGTTAATGGATTACTGTGGGGGGATGAGGAGTGTAGGAGGGGAATGATTGGGATTTTTGGAGATGTTTAAATACTGTATTATTTTTCTTATGTTGTTTGTGTTGTTAGGTTACTGGTTTTTGGTTTCTTGATTTTTGTGTAGTAAGGATGTTAGGTTTCCAAGGGTAGTATATGGAAATCTTTGTAGCTAGAAGTTTCTCATCTTCCCCTAATATGTGGATAAATAATAATTTAGGAGTTTTAGTTTTCCTGTCAACTTCCACACATATTTTGGCGAGTCATATTCTTTTCATTCTATTTGTCTGTTCATCTAAACTTAGTGGCTTCCCTATTACATTTGTTAGGTAGCTCAAAACCACGATTATCCAATATTCCAATGGTATATTGGGAAGCAAATCCACAATAGTATAGTCTTTAGAGCTTCTTTGTTTAGAGGCATGTGGGTGTCCATTTCCTGATAAACATGGGCTTATCATCTAGTTCCATGGGCCTAGTTCCATGATCTATCCCAATCCTTCAAAATCCCCGAATTTGAATAGAAAATACTCCTCTTATGATATGGAGATTTGTTCTAATCCAAACTTAGTCCATATGGTCTCAGTCCATTCTTTGATTGTTGGGTAAGAGGACCTTTTATCTAGAAATAACCCCAATATAGTATGGTCTTTCATTTTGTTACTCCAGCTTGCAATATTTTCAGAAGGGGAGAGATAACTCGAGATTTTATTATGAGTGAAATTTGAATTAGTTTGACTTTTGACTCATTATCATTTACTACTTGTTTTTAGGATTTTAAAGGCTTGGGAGAGAACTAAGAGAGGTTGCTATCACTTGTTACTGGGAGACAGTTATAAAGGAATTGCTATTAGGAGATTGAAATTTTGACTAGCTAAAGAGTGTTCTGGAGGTGGTAGAGGGAAGAGAAAGTGTAAAGGGAAGAATGTCATTCTCAATCCTTTGACAAAGAGAGGAGAAATGGAAGGTGAAATAAAAGAAACAAAAAATTATTGAAGCTCGATTTATTGGAGAGTAGAGAGAGTTAGAGGTAGGGAGAGAAGAATGTCAAATTCAATATTTACATAGGTGGGAGGTAAGTTGAGCTTGTGGGTGATAGTTGTTAGTTTATGCCCTTGCAGCTAATCTATTGGTTGCAATTTGATGTATGACATTATTATTTAATTAATGAGTAGGCATTCTTTATCTTTATGTATTAAATTAATTACAATTGATTTTTAATACTAAAGGTAAAATCTTTTGAATAATTTCTGTGTAATTGAAATTATAATAAGATTATAATTGTGAGATTCAATTTACATTTACGTATTATTCCTAAATGTTTATAGTTATAGTTTCATCAATATAGGATATTGTTGAAACGATAAAGCTAACACACATTAAATTTCTTTCTTATGAAGAAAGTAACTGATCTCATAAATTAAAGTATGGAGATACCTAAACTAGTGTGTGGGTGATTATTATAGAATAAATCAGTGAACTAACCATACTATGAAAATCCCAAATGAAATATTACTTATGTGTCTGTAAATTTTATCATAATGATGGTTGTATAATTGATCCTCAGATTTGATAATACCAAGGTATCTCGTATGGAAATTACTATGTTTAATGCTCTACTTATGAAATGTCCTACAATAATTCAGTCGGTAGTACTTATATGGAGTATAAATCATATCGAAATAGTTGAGTAAGTCAATAAAAGATTTGTCACTTTAAAGCAATTATAAAGAATGTTCTACTATTTTTGATTAGTTGTAATTTTTGGAATTCTCTGAAAAAAGTGAATTAACATTTGAAAAAGCATTTTCAATTATAAATCAATTACTAATTAGTATGAACAAACACGATTGGATGAAAAGAGTAGACAGTGTATCTATACTATGTCCAATTGGAACATTGGATTATGAAAAGATTAAATTGTACATCATAACCATGCAATGGATAGGTTAAGTCAAACAACTTTGACATTCTTGATATTTGAGTGGTCATGACATATTGTTAGATATCAATCTTGATATATGATTATAAATTGTTTAATTAGAGAATTAAAGATAAGTTAAAAGAAGTTTTAATTTATCTGATTCTAATTGTGAATTGTAATTATAATTTATAATCATCGTCGATCACTCAACAACTTGTGAAGGAAAAATCAATTTTAATTAAGTTGGACTTCATTATAAAATTTTAGAAACTTTCAGGATCAAATATAAGATATTTGATTTCATTAAAATTAAATTAATTATAATTAAAGTGTGATTTTAATTATAATCAAGGAATTTAATTTTAATAAAAATTTTAAAACCCTAATGCCTTTTTTTTATAAATAAGAGTAAGAATCAAGAAGCTAGCATTCCTACTTATTTTCACTCAAATGTTGAGAAGCTGTTTCGTGGATACCATTAGAGACTAGACAAGTGAACAGCTCGTGGTTGACAAATCAGAAAGGCTTTCAATAGGAAACACGAATCAGGTATGAATTCTTATTATACGATTCATATTTGTATTTTTATTCAAGTTATTCAATTATCGAAATCTGAATGAAAATTTTTAAAATTTTTCTGTTACGCTTATGATTCAATCATGGTTAGTTTCTAACAATAGTCAAGGCTAGCATAAGTACAGAGGCGGTGGTCAAAATGAAAGTTGGGAGATTGGGGTGGTTATTGACTGAGGCATGGGTTTAGACTTACTCCGTACCTATAAGGCATGGAATAGTCTGAGAGTTTTCAGGCAGAAAAATTGTACTAGTTTGAGAAAAAGATCCGATAGATAAATATTTAGGTGATTTTCTAATGAAAGGATTTTTTTAGAGAGAGATCAGAGCATTGCTCTCCTCGGTTCTATTTCATTGTTAATTAAAGTTAAAAAATTCTAACGGATAAACTAAAAACAAAAACAAAAAAATGCACCAACAAGCACCTTGGACAAAAATAAAACCATATATTTTGGCTTATTCTAAGGTTTTTTTCATTTGTGTTAGAATATGATGTTACATTCTATGTATAACATTGGATTATTTCAAGATAAGAATTTAGGCACCAATAGGAAAAGGAAACATTAGAATATGATGTTACATTCTATGTATAACATTGGATTATTTCAAGATAAGAATTTAGGCACCAATAGGAAAAGGAAACAGAACTTTTTTACTTTTACTTTATAGGTATCAGACAGTAAAGAACAAAAGAAGGGTGATAAGATCCATGTGGGCCCGGTAGCCTGGAAATATCAAGACAAAGACATTAAGCACAGTTAATGCTCAAGCATCTCGCTCTTTACTCTTTCATGCTTTGTTCTCAAAAGACATAACGCACAAAACCTGAAGCCGAAAACGACCCTTATTTCTTATATATATGTTTATGTTATGTCCATTATACACAGAAAAGAGAGAGATCATTTCCTTTCCTTCTACTAAATCTCTGCAACACCCACTCCACTGCTCTCTTTGTTCTGTTTAAGTTTCTTCGGCCAGCCAAATTGGTGGTAAGTAAATGCAGGTAAAAGGAGACGCATAGGAGTCCTTCTTAAGTAGTAGGTGGTCTCAAGGTCGTGGAGTCCTAAGAGAAATTTAATGTGAGTTCCTTCTCATTCCTTTCCTATTTCTACCTGAGAATTCTTTACATATGCTTTTTCTTATCAATAAAAGGAATGGTTCAGACTTCGTTGAATACTTATTTTGTCAAAACTTTTTACTTTTTGTGGCTTGGGAATTTGATGACCTTGGCTTAAAATTTTCTTTGTTGCAATTTTAATAAACGATCATGTGACCTGAAAGCTCCCGTTAACTATGGATTAATCTACTTGTCTGTGATTGATGGTGAGGCCGACCTTTTACTAAAGTGGCATTTGTTTCAAAGTGGCGATTGACGTTAACTCTAATTTTCTGAGGGAAGAAGAAAATTTCTCAAATTAACATTGAAGAGAAATTACCTTATTTTTTACCTTATCAGCGTGATACTTGCTCATAAGATTTAAGAAATTATCATAATCAGAATGATTGAATAAATCCGTCATTTCACATGCATTGACACAGGTTTTGGTACCAATATTACAACATATTATTGAACTTTTTCTGATTGGGACAAGCTCTAATTTGAGGACTTAAAGTTCTATCCTTCACTAATTGGTGTGATGCGGCTGAATGTAACTATTGTTTTCAATTTTCAACTGTTCTAATGGCATGACTACTGTTTTTTGAATTTGAGATGTTAAAAAGTGTCGCTAACTGTCAAAGATGCCTACTGGAAAGACCAGATTGGGCCAGCTATGAAGCACTGGACTGCTGAAAACTATGAGTTTCATCTGTTCCAAATATTGTCTGAAAGATCTAAACTGCTAACATGTTGATCCTAACCCTCTATTGTTGTTACTGTTCTTGATTTGAGAGCATAATATCCATCTATGTGATGATAAAAATGATGTTACTTCTAAGCTATTACTGTTGTAGATCTCAGAGACAAAAGCTTTTGGAGCAAACAATAGCATCACTTATGGAGATGGAGCACAACAGTGGAGTTACTTTACCAGTTTTAACTCCTTTATCCTTGAGCTATGAAAGTTTTGACTTAAATGAATGGTTTGCTTCTTTCTGCAATGGGAATGTCGCAACCATAAACTGGGGCGGCTCCAATGGGCTGAAGGAAACAACTCAGTCTTCAATGTGGCCTGTTGATTTCTCAGCTTTCACATCAGATGCTCAAGAAGAAAGAATAAGCCCCTTTTCGGACACATTGTCTACTCCTAATCAATTGCATGCAGATTATATTGAAGCTCAAGCAAACAGATCTGTTAATTTTGGTGCTCATTTCCTACAACTACCGACACAATCTGCATTTGTTATTAACAAGCCAGATAGGAAAACTCCTGGGGTAAAAATGTGTAGCGATGATTGTTCTGTTATGACCTCAACACAGTTTCAAAGGCCATTGGAAATGGGGACCCAGGAGTCTCCAAATGTATTTCTTAAAAGTGCAAGTACTCCACCATCTTGCAGGACCTCTCAAGGGGTCTCAACTTCAGCTTCTTTTAGTGAAACTGGAGAACTGGTTAATCTGGAAAAAGCTGTACAGCAAAAATTTGGAGGATCTATTGAAGACCAGAGTTCTGTTTCCTTAATGAACGAGACTCTTGGTGAACTTCCGCAAAGAGAAACTAGCTTGGAGAGACTGCCTGAAGGTTTTGAACTATGTGATTTAACAACAGATATATCCTACTACAGTTCAATTGATGATCCTTCTGAGTGGTTTACTCCATCGCCAAGCATTAGTGGGATGAAAAACATGGGGATTGAGAATGTGTCGCAGTCAACAAGAGTTACTTCAACAACATCTCACGTGGTTGGAGATGTTTTACTGGACAATTTGTTCAAACATCCAGTTAATTCAGTGAAAAGTCCCATTGCCAATAGTACTTTTTCTGATGTACATCAGAACTCTGTAATTGCTAATGGTGATGATAACCCATTAGAAGGTTTAGGACTGGAAGTTTGGTGTGAACAAGATGGGGGTTACTGCGAAAATTTTTTGAAGCCAGTGATGGGTTGTAATCTTTTAGATGTTAGCACAAGCGCTTCAAAAGGCACGCCAAAGTTGGATGCTGGTTCCATCCATAGCCCAAGGAAAGGATTGTTCTCAGAGTTGGGAATTGAGGAGCTTCTAGATGGCGGTAGTAATTCTACTTGTGTTTCTAAATCTAGTACTAGTGATCAGGTATCTACTGTCAAGAAAAGAAGAATTGGAACTCCAATGGCCATTGATAATCAAGTTCATTCAGTCTCTGTTTTGTGCTCTAGTGATATAACTAGGCAGAATTTTGACAGTTTAGGCACAACAAAGGATATATCAAGGAAGGAGTTCTTTCCAAAGTCACAGGTTGGCTTATGGATTGATGATAGCTACAGCATCAGCACTCATAATACTGTTTTGGAGAGACCTAAGAAGCTCGAGGAGCAGGGAAAGGCCATGAAGAAAAGAGCTAGGCCTGGAGAAAGTAATCGACCAAGGCCAAAAGATCGTCAACAGATTCAGGATCGAATCAAAGAGTTGAGAGGAATTATCCCTGACAGCACAAAGGTATGCAATCTTAAGTCTTTTCTTTTGAGGGAGAGAGTTATGAAATAAGGTGCTTAGAGATATCAGGAGTATTGAGGGTGCATTATTGATGTATTCCCATATTTTTCATGTGACAGTGTAGTATTGACTCTTTACTGGACCGCACCATCAAACACATGCTTTTCTTGCAAAGTGTAACAAAATGTGCAGATAAGCTGAAGCAAACTAATCAACCAAAGGTAAGGAGCTCTGTGGGTCTACCTAATGTCTTTCCTTCTACTCAAGGAAACAAGCTTATATCTTGTGATCCTATTTGATAATCTTTTTTTATATATATAGCTGTTTGGCCAGGAAAACATTACAGTTCTGGAAAATGACATGAAACGTAGTGCTGGTGCTATGTGGGCACTGGAAATCGGTGAACAAACCATGGCTTGCCCTGTTATAGTTGAAGAACTTGGTCCAGCTGGCCTAATTTTAATAGAGGTATAAAATACAGAATTTGAGAGTTCTTTCCTGCGTGCCTGTGATGGACCTTAACATCTGACTCCACTATATATATTTTCCTTTATTAATTTGCAGTTGGTGTGTGAGGATCGGGGCCTTTTTCTTGAGATTGCAGATGCAATAAGAGACTTTGGTTTGAATATATGGCAGGGAGTTATGGAAACGAGAGAAGATAAAATATGGGCTCGCTTCATTGTTGAGGTATAAAAGACACTACCGAATTTTGTTTGTGGACTATATGAATTATTATTGTGCATAATAAGTGAGGTCACATGTTTTGCAGGCAAAGACTCACGTAACAAGGGTTGAAATATTTTTGTCTCTTCTGGAGCTTTTGCATCAAACATCCACCAGTATGATGGGTTCAACAAATTTGCCTACTGATGCTTTTAATGGGAGGATTCCCTTGTTAAACAATTATCACCAATCAACATCACATTGTCCTATAACCATGGCTGAGAGACATCAATGATTGTCTTCTGAAACATCTTGAGCTTTCAATTCTTTGAGGAAATTGCTGTGATTGATGTTCTGACGTTGAGGAGCTAAGAAACAAGTAGTAGAAAGTCCAGTTACTGAAATTTATGCATAGGTTAGGATCTTGTGGAGCCTATCTACTAAAAAGATACAAAACTAACACGCATGCTTGTCTGCATTGCAGTTAGGGAGCTGTTCTACTTCTGTAATGTACCTTGTTTCGGCCAAAACTTGTTTAGATTGTGAAGTTGATAAACCAGGAAGTGATTAATTGCTGATATGATTCTTGCCATTCGATGTGCCAATGCAGACAAAAACTCTCCCCTTGAGTTTCAAGTTCATACATAGTGGTAAAATATAAGTTCATTACCCAGGAATATTGGTAAGTGCAAGGGAATATTGGGTGTTCATTGGGTGTTCAAAAACAATCAAATTCCAATTGCGACGTACCCACAAAAAAAGAAAAAAAAAGAAAAGAAAATTACGATTTGGTCATGGAGTTTCAGTAGTAGAATTTTCACCATGCTAAGCTGCAAGGCCATTCCCTATTACTTTGTGTTGTTGTGGATGCTCAAGCGAATGTGGAATGTAACCTGCAAAGAATGAAAAGGACATTCTGTTGGAAAATAAACGCAAGATTTAATCTAAGCGTAGCGGAATGAATTTAAAATTTTTCACAGAATCAACTTTAAAAAATTTTAATCGGAAACATAAAACAAGAAATTAACATATTCATACTAACCTGTTGTGATTTCCTGTTGTAATTTTTCCTTTTACTGTGAATCTATCAATTTATGAGCCGTTCAATCGTCCGGTCTCTAATGATATCTACAGATCTTTTCGGAGAAAACCCAAATCCAATTTACGAGAAAAAAAATGTAAGAAACGTTAGTTCCAAATTTTCTAATTTTTCCTTTTATATGGAAAATCATATTTTTTATATCCTTAGATTTTATCAAAATTACAACTAAAGTCAAACTTTAGTCATAATTACGAATTAGTCTTTATAATATCAAATATCACATATTGATCCTCAAAGTTTCTAAAACTTCTCAATTAAGTCCAACTTAATTCAAATTTCAATTTCTTCTTTATAGACCTTTTATGTGTGA
>JANQBM010000221.1:27746578-27757346 GCA_025594535.1 Erythroxylum domingense
ATATATTAATATACGATTAATGCAAAATTGAAGACATTTAGATTTTAATTTTTAACAGGATGATTTTTTATTCAAGTGACCCAGATAATCTAACTAATACATTATATTTTCAAATTTTATATTTTATATTTATCTCTTTATATTTTAATTAAAAATTTTGATTTAAATTACTATTGTTAAAATTAACTACTATTTTCTCACTAATAAATTATATTTGTCAAATTTTATATTTTTATTTATCTTATTATACTTTAATTGAAAATTTTAAATTATTATTTTCTTTATGAATTCTTTAATAAATTAAATTATTAATTAGTATATATAAGTAATTTTACTTAAAATAATTTAAGAATATGTTTAAAATAATATTTAAACTATAAAGAAGTATGATTAAAGTACATTAAAAAATTAGAATAAAGCTTGAAACATTTCTAACTACGTTCCTTAAATATATTTTAACTTTTATAATTATTTAAATGATATTTAAACTATAAAGAAGTATGATTAAAGTACATTAAAAAAGAATTTAGAATAAAGTTAAAATCATTTCTATTAAATTTCTTTAAATATACTTTAATTTTTATCAATTATTTAAATATATTTTAACTTTTATGAATTATTTAAATAAAGTTGAAATTTAAAACTTTAAACTTTTTCTTTAATTATTTGAATATCCCATATGAAATTTAAAACATTTACTGAAACGGTGAATGAGGTTATGTTTCCCAAATTGCAGCTCTCTTTATAAATGTTGCCTTAAATAAGGAAAGAGAATGGGGAAAAGGCGTGGGCAGAGGTTGCGTGGTGAATGCCAAATGACGGAAATAACGATGAGAATGTACTTGAGTGCGAATATCTAGAAAAAATGTTGAGAAGAATATATTCACAAAAGTAAGTAAGAACGGTAACCAAAATCTACAAAACTAGGAGTTCAGTAAACAATCTGCTTTGGAGATAGGCAGATAGCAAGAGAGATCGGAGACCAAAAAAAAAAACAAAGAAAATGGAGACAAGCAACTCAAAGTCGATTGAAGATGAGATAGGAAGAGTGGTGGAGGAGGCGAGAGAGCTTCAGGAATCAGCAGCTTCTCTGATATCAAGATCCTCGTACGAAGAACAATCTCTTCGCCAACGCGCTCTCTCTCTCGACTCTTCTATTCGCCGTTCTTATTCTCTTCTTCGCTCTAACAAGCTTCTCGGTTCCAAACTGGGCGATAAAGTAATTTCCTCCGTATGAAGTTGCTTCTATTGATAGTAGTTCATGTTGATTATAGTTATTCTTGTTCAATTGTGAATATGTTTAGCTGGAAGAAGATTTACAGAGAGCCAAATGTGTTATCGTTGACGGAGACGTCTCTGCTTTTCTTCCTTCCAAAGCTCAAGGTCTCTCGTTTTCACTACATCCTTTTTCTATTTTAAAGTGGAATTGCTGATTTTAGTTGAATAGGAATGAGTAAGCAGAATTATTTGTTTGTCGTGAGCATGTATTGATAATTATTGTAGGTCTACCTGCAGGTTGGTTTCTAAGAATGTTTCTTGGTCCAATTAATGTGCGTGCTTCTCGGAAAGATGTCCAACTCAAGGTTAAAGAGGAGTACAACAGTTACAGGGTACAACACTTTTCTACTTGGGTTTATACAAATTGCTAAATAATATCATTTCCATTCTTTGGTTTTGGCATTAAGCTGATATAAGGTATTTATAATTAAAAGGACTCTTCATATGTATCTAACGGTTATGATCTGTGGTTGGATCAGGATGGAACTGCACTTTTATTTCTTCTTTTTCCATCGGCTTTGCTCGTGCTTAGATCCTGGGTCTGGAATGGTTGCTTGCCTGCATTTCCAGTTCAATTGTACCAGGTCATTTTGATGCTTTTTTGAGTGTTTTAGACATTTTTACTTGTCATATGTTCATGCTCCTGGGTTCATGTCCATTTACCAGCCGTTCATTACTTATGTTGCACGCCCTTTCTTGCTAGATTCATGTACATATTTTGACTTTTCTGATTTTCAATTTGTTAGGCTTGGCTATTGTTCCTTTATACTGGTTTGGCTTTGCGAGAAAACATATTGAGAGCAAATGGAAGTGATATTCGTCCATGGTAATCACTAAACACATTTCTCGTCCTTCTGGAGTTATAATACTATTCAATTTTTTTATCTCAACTAATTCAAAATTATAAAATCTAGTGAGATGCTTTAACTCAAATATATTATCAAGTTAATATTTCGTGAGCTAATTTTAAATCTAATTTAAGAAAATTCAACTAATAGCTTGAATTAGAGCTTGAGGTGACAATATATCTTTAGAAGGCTGCATTATCATGAAGCAGTCCAAAATGTGGACTACATTAGTTTGGATATGGTGGTGGAAATTGTCCTAAAATTAAATTGAATTTGCTTGAAAGGAATATGTTGGATTTTCTTAATTGTTGACTATGATGCATGATATAGAAGTGCTTCTTAACAAGTTCAACAAAGCAACAGTAGGATTAGGGCGATTATGGCTAGCACAATTAGAGTTTATATCAAAAACCTCCTTTAATAAAAATATAAATATAAAGGTTGCTATAATCCTCTAGCAAAACCCTATTTGTAGTAATCCTATAAGAAAACTTGGCCAAAATAAGAAAAAAAAGTCCAAGGCTTCTAAAGAAAAACCATAAACATTACTTACTATTAGACTTTGTTAAAATTTCATAATTATTTCATATTTATGGGACGAGTAGTTTGTATACGAAGAGTTTTTCCATCTTTAATTTAAAACCTTAAAGTTCTACATTATGTATACTTTTCTTATATAAAAACCACTCAACTGGTGTGGTTTTTATGATCGTGAGAAGGTGGTTGTATGCTTGTCCAAATTCAATCTTATGAAATAGTAATGTGAAATAGTCAAATCTGCCTTAAAAGCTTAGTTATAATTGTTGGCATCTATTAAAGATAGTAACAGTGAATGTCAATTGAGGGCTTGATACACTCATAGCCTTTATCAAATAGCAAGGACCAATTACATAAGGAAAGTTGATCTCGGGCATAATTAGGAAATCATATAGGTCTGACTTTTCTTAATCCTCTACCTTAAGCTGGAGCATACATATTATAAGCTTTGGTGAATAAATCAACAAGTTTTTCTTCTAACTTGACATATGGTATCTCAATCAATCTTCTTAAAGCTTTTCTTGCACAAAATGACAATCCACCTCAACTTATTGTCACACATCAACTTCATTGGAGACGAGTGCTCAAAACCAAGTTTCTCGAGAAGATGCCTTAACCAAATCAACTCACATGTACCATGACCTTGTACTCAAAATTGGCACTACAACATACAACAACTAATTGCTTCTTGCTTTTCTTTGACACCATGTTTCCACTCATAAATACACAGTAGGCTGAAGTAGAATGTCTGTCATAAGAACCTGCTCAATTTGTATATCCTCGAATCTGAGTATGGCCACGATTTTGGTCCTAAAGACCTTGCCTTGATGAACCTTTCAAATATCTCAAAATTTTGATAATTGCAAACCAGTGGCTAATTCGTGGAGACTCTATAAACTAACTCACTTCACTTTTAGCAAATGAGATATCTAGATGAATAACAGTCAAATAATTCAGTTTAACAACAAGTCTTCTATACCTACTAGGATTTTCCAAATACTCTCCTTTATTAGCATCAAGGTTAACATTTGGCTTTATAGGACTATCAATTGGCTTAGTTCCCAATAGGCCTATTTCCTCTAGAAGGTCAAGGACATACTCTTTTTGAGATAGAAAAATCCCAATCTTCAACCTTGCTACCTTGATGCCAAAAAATATTTTAGTAAACTAAGGTCCTTTGTTTGAAACTTGGTCCGCAAGAACGACTTTAAAGACTGAATTCTTACTTTATCATCTCCAATAATAATAATATCATCAACATAAACGGTCAAAAAAATTCTAGTAGCTTTGGAGTGAGGATAAAAAGTGGAATGATCCACACCACATCGATGTAGATCAAACTCCATAAGCCTTGTACTAAAGCGCCCAAATTAAGCTATTGGTGTCTATTTCAGACCAATAGAGACTTGTTAAGGGGGCACACCATATTAGTCTTCTCCTGAACAACAAATCTTGGTGGTTGTTCCATATAAATAATTTCCTCAAGATCACCATTTTTTTACATTGAGTTGATGAAGAGACCAATTATGTGTGGTTGCCAATGCAATGAAAACACGAACATTCATTTTGGCTATAAGAGAAGAGGTAACATTTACCATGCACCTATGTATGTCCTTTAGCTACCAATCGAGCTTTTAAATGTTTAGCTATGTTGTCAAGATTAACCTTAATGTTGAACACCCAATGGCAACCCACCAGTGTCTGACCATGCGGAAGAGTAACTAAGTCCTATGTATTATTAGCTCAGAGAGCCAACATCTATTCTTTCATGGCATGTCTCCATCTAGGATGATCCAAAACTTCTTAAATATTCTTAGGTACTGGTATAGAATACAAAATGGACACAAAAAAGCATATGATGGTGATAATGAGTCATAAGAGACAAGGTTTAAGATAGGGTGAGATGTACAAGACCTTTCTTTATGTAGAGAAATTGGCCAACCATGATCATCATATGGTGGAGTTGAAGACGAAGAAGATGATGGTGACAAGCATGAATCTTTTTCTCATACTTCATGATGAGTGCTTTGAGTATAAACCTGCAAATCAGGATGAGATATACGTTCTAAAGGAGTAGGCTTTGTGTCAAGAGCAAGCTCAAAAGTGGTAGAATTAGGATCTAGGTTAAAATGATTGTGAGCTATTTGGGAAGGAACAAGGGAATTGGCATGCCCTTATTAATGTCAGTACAGACATACTGCGCATTAGAAAAGTATGGTGTGTCTTCAAAGAATATAGAATTAGTAGACACAGAAAACCAATTCAAAGAATGGCTGAAACCTTTGTACCCTTTTTGTAGATGGGAGTACATGAGAAAATGCAGTTTATAGCTTTTGGGTCTAATTTATTTATGCCAAGTTGAAGCTGATGAACAAAATTGACACAACCGAATACCCGAGGATTAATAGAAAATGGAACTTGGAAGGGAAAGACGGTAGCAAATGGAGTTTTACCCATTAACATGAAAGATGTTGTTCGATTGATAAGAAAACAAAAAGTACAATATCTTCTTAAAAATTTTTGGGTACATTCATGGGGATTAAAAGGATACGAGTTATTTCGACAATGTGCTGGACTTTTCCCTCAGCTAACCCATTTTGTTGAGGAGTGTGTGGGTAGGAAAATTGATGTGAATGCCTTGTTGCTACAAGTAGCTAGAAAAAAACTAGAGAAATATTCTCTAGCAAGTATATTGATTTGTTATTAAACTGATTTTGAATCTCAGCACAAAAAGAACAAAAAAATAGAGAATAACTCTAAAAGATCTTTCATTAGATATAACCAAGTTATTTGAGAGAAATCATCAACAAGAATTACGAAATACTAAAATCCCAACTTGGAATCCGAATATTTTTATGGACTGACATAAAAGGTTTCTCAACCCTTTTATTGATTTGAGAGAAAAACGACGTACGTTGATGTTTTCCAACCTGACATGACTTATAATTTAAGCTAGAAATAGAATTGAAACTTGACATTAATTTCTTGTGATTTTTCATTGATGGATGACCTAATCGACTAGGAATCTCTATGAGAGAGACTGGTGTTGGACATGCAATGTTTGACTACAACTTGTTAAAGTAGTACATCCCCTTTAATTCATGTCCTCCTATCGTATCTTGTTCTTCAACTTCTGGATAATGACATTATCAGGGTAGAAATATACAAAAAAAAAAATAGTTGTCTAGTTAATTTGCTTACAGACATAAGATTGAAAGGAAAGTTTAAAACAAATAATGTAAAGGATAAAGTAAGAAAGGGTCAAAGATGGCTTGAGATGGCTAACCAAAGGCTCATCAAACTTGTTATCAAGATTCGATTCTATGGTGACACATGGTTGAAAATAAAAGTGAGAGCACTACCTGATAAAGTGAAACACTTTTTAAACTGGTGGAAAAGTGGTTCGAATGATGTAGCAACAGAGTAGGCATGATTTGATGTCATGTTCTCCATGATCTTATTGGAGTTAGTGACTTGAAGGGTTAATCCTCTGCTAACTTAGTAGATTTAGTGGAGTGACAACTTCCTACTAATTTGATGGATTAGTAGAGAGAGTGGGTAGGTTAGCTTACTTGTTCCATAAGTTTTTGTAAGCTTATATAATTTCCATAAGTTTTTGTAAGCTTATATAAAAATTATTCTTTGCAATTCATTTGGAATTTGAAGAACATTGAATGCATTCAATTATCTGTAAGATAGAGTTGAGAGCTTTGTAGAAAAGTTTTTGTTAAGAACTTCAAGTAAGGTGATTATTGTAATCCTTTGGGGTCCTAGTAATTCGAGTCCCTTGTATTGTTTCTTCTATTAATTAATAGATTATTAAAAAGTTCACTTTTTTGGTATATCTCTCTTGTTCATCTTTTGATTGACTTGTGATAAACACTTGTGTATTGAGAGTGAGTGAATCATTTAAATACAAGTGGCTTGAGACATTCGAAAACAAACGAACTTCTTAATCAAAAATCAAATTTGTTAATATATTAATAAAAAGTTGACTTTTGTTGTATATCTCTCTTGTTCATCTTTTGATTGACTTGTGATAAACACTTATGTATTGAGAGCGAGTGAAACATTTAAATACGAGTGGCGTGGACTTTTTAATCGAAAATCAAAAGGAAGTTGGAGTTAGACTTTGTGGACTTTTTAATCGAAAATCAAAAGGAAGTTGGAGTTAGACTTTGATGAACTAAAGCTTGATTGTCGCACGAAGCCTTCGACAATCTTATTCAATTTCACTACACCCCAAAAATTCCCATGATTGCAACCATCTCTATTACTCACAACCTGGTTTTACTTGAGAGAATGAAGCAATTAAGGTTGATAAACATTTTATCAAACAGAAACTAAAAGGTGGGTTAATCTCTATTCCTTAGTCAATATACTGGCCAAAGGACTACACAATTGTCAGTTTGAGCTTCTAATCGGCAAGTTAGCTTGGAAGACATTTTCAAGCCAGTTTAATGAGGAGTGCTGCAAGATTAATGTGATTAGTAGCCTAGACTATGTGATTTAATTGTAATCAATTAAGCTAGAATTTGGGCGGTTTGGTTGTAATTTAGTTTCTAGAATAACTCTTGTACAGTTATCAATTAACCTTTATTTTTTAGGATTCTTTCTTAATTTTGGTGGTCTTATAACTATAAGTTTGTACATCTTGTACTCTTAAAAAAAGATATGCATACAGAACACGTTCACAGACTTGCTTTATTGTCTGCAAAAGAGAGCTTTTTGACAAAATTAAAAATGATAATAGTAAAATCGTAAAGCATATCAGAATGGTGGTCTGAATTTTGCGTTATATAGGTGGGAAGAAACTTGATTGTAGATCATTGTTTTCACATGAAATTTTAACTCTCTTTTTCTCACTTCCCCTCTCTTTTACAAACCAATGCATATGTATGTTATCTAAATGATGCGAACACATATACACAAAGCAGTTCATTTTTATAATTCTGGTATTCATATTCTACATTGCTAGCCAGAAGGTTCTCCATTTCAAGTGACTATCAGCTTTTGGTATGAAACAGTTTTAACTCTATTTCTTCTTGCATAAATGTATTTAGAGTATCAGGAGAACATTAATCACAGACGAGAGATTGAAAGATAACCATATTTCTTACCTAACAGCTGATGATTTTAGCATTATATGTATTAGCATTATGAATCTTTAAAGTTTCAAGGATGTCTGTGTATTGAGCCTTAGTTTTCTTTTCAGTTTGGGGCTTGATATGGAGGGTGTTTTCTTCCCCCTCTGGCTTTGGGTCTTTGCTTTTGTTATCATTTGGTGGGGATGGAATGGGGGTGATGTTTGGGGCTTGTTGTGGAGGGTGCAGAATCTTGTTATGGGGAAGTGTATTTTCCTTATAATTAGATTAATTTCTTTACGAAAAAATAATTGTTAATAACGCTCTGCTTGCATTAAAGTGCATGCAAATGCAACAGAAAGAGAGTTTTCATGGGAATTATTTGCTTCCTTTTGCAGGTGGATATACCATCACTATTGCGCCATGCTTATGGCTCTTGTTAGTCTTACATGGGAGATTAAAGGACAACCTAATTGTACCCAAAAGCAGGTTATGTTTCTTAAGATATGCTAATTTCATTTGCTTTATCTATATCCAACGACCACTTATCTTAAACGTTGTATTTAAAGGCCACTTCAATCTCTACAGAGGGGAGTGCAACTCTTTTTGCAATGGGCTATGATGCAAGGAGTGGCTATGCTCCTACAGAACAGATATCAGCGGCAGAGACTCTATACGCGCATTGCATTGGGAAAGGTTGATTTTGAATCTGGTTTATATGCACCCAAGTCTTTCTCTCTCTTTGATTTATCCTTAGACATGCCCTTCTGGTTTCCTATTAGGTGCAAGATTTTATGTCAGAAACTCTGAATTCATGGAATTCTTCCCTGTCTTTTGCAGCAAATTCTTTTATTGCATCTAGCGTGCAGGGTTTTAAATGTCTTAAATGAGTAGGATTCCTATTTATGGTTATTTTAGGCGAAAAGAATGGATGTTGTCTGGGGAGAAACAGCAGGTGTTCATGGTCAGTTGTGGCTATTGTGCCCCATCCTCTTCATTTTGCAGGTGATTTGAACTAACTCGTAACATACTCTAAACTTCAAATGGAATATTACCTATTTGTAACATTATATGCTCTTGAGTATTCGCAAAAGCTTTTCCACTGCTAGCTTGTAATATAATTCACATGGTTTATATGAAGGAAAAAAATTGATTAATATAAAAATAGTAAATTTTGAGTGATTACTGGGTTCATTATATTAAGATGGAATGTATATATTGTTAGATGCCAAATTGTTCTATCCTCGGAAGTTTTAGCCTACAGTTTTGGACTGTTTTCAGCATAACAGTTTGATGATCATAACTCCCTGTTGGTTAAATTAATTACTATGTTTTTAATAACTGAATAATGTTGTTTTTAGGGTTGTCGCAATCTTTTTTTTTTTTCATATTTGATGATATTTAGTTGTTTGACCTTCATTTGGTCCTCAATTTGATTTTAGGGCTTCGAGGCATACGTTGGTCTACAGTTGCTTAGGACTGCATTTGTTGGGGTCGTCTCTGAGTGGCAGGTACCACAATAATATAGGTCCTTTTTTTTTTCTGCTTTTGAGTTGTTTTGGGAAGCGTAATATTAGAAATTTAATTAACCAATAAGAGGCTGCCAATGAGAACTGTTTTCCGCAGGTGATTCTATGTGGGATCCTTTTGGTATTAATGGCTGTTGGGAACTTCTTAAATACTGTTCAGACTCTGATGGCAAAGTCAAGATTTAAAGCCAAAATGAAAAGGACCAAGAGCAAGCCAGAATTGGATTAAATTACCTATGAACTTTCTCCCTTAAATTTATAGCTGCTCAATTTTCTGATGTTTCTCTGGTCTGGCATGTTGCCATGACACTCAGACAAACTTAAAGGCTTACCTTCTTACAGCTAATCCAAATCTCAGAGATGTCTATAGCACTTGAAGTGAATTTAGAAAGCTTGGAATTGGTCGCAAACTGTAGAACGTGGGATAGTGCTATCCAAATGTTACCGTGTTTATAAATGGTCACCATGCTTTTATCATGGTTTGAGGAGGAGATTTCAATTTCAGTAGTGCATGGTTAAATTATGCTCATTCATTGTGTCAATGTGGTTGGAACAATCACACTTCGCCTAGTGGAGGTAGAGAAATAATATTAGACTTGTATTACATACATCTCACGACAACTGTTAATATAGCCTTTTTATTTTTAGTTTACCATTTTCAACGGTGAAGTTCAGTTTTGCGAGTGTCTATCTAAAATCTTTTAAAGTAACGCCAAAAGTCACTGGTTTACATGAAGCCTGAAGACTGAAAAAGGTTGGTTTGAACTTTGAAACCATGAGTTCAAGCTTAGGTCAAATGCGAATTGAGGAAGAGAACATGCTCTGAATAAGTGAATAGAAGCTGATTTGAGCAAACTTAAAATGATTTCTGATTAGTATAATACACTAATAAAGCTTAAGATATTTCTTTGAAATCGGCTGAAAGATACCAGGTAGCGTATGTGCAAGCAAGTGCTTTCAATGGGATTCAAGTTGTAAATGTGCAAGAACTGGATGATCTGGGCTATGCTTGGAAAGAATTTTTAGGTTCTCAAGAACATGTTTCAAATGGTAAAAAGTGTATTTTGAATATTTTGAAAGTGTTGAAAAGGAATTGTGATATTTGTAGAATGTTTCCAAGCTGATGAATGATCACATCAATTCCTATTCTTCAATTCAGACTCAATTTCCATGAAAACCTTGGTGTTAGCCCTCAAAATCATCACTAGGCTCACTGAACTTGAAGTAAATTGCACCAAGAGCAATTTTCCTTTTAAGAAGAGCTACTTACATGGAGCAAAGCATCAGATCACCCACATGATTCAAATTACAACATCTGTCAATGGTGTACCTTGGAGTTCCCATCTTTCACTCAAGATTATACTCTTTAAGGAGTACTCCTTCCTTGTTGACAGAATCTGATAAGCAATGGAAGAAAATATAGAGATTTTTATTGATACTTAGCTAGAGTCTTGTAGGAAATGCTACAAGCTCAAGCTATCAGCCAACAATG
>JANQBM010000221.1:27761692-27772287 GCA_025594535.1 Erythroxylum domingense
ATAAATCTTCTTTGATCCAACACATACAAACTCTTTGTATAAAATTGGATCAATTACTTTTACTTAACAATCTATTTCTAACTATGCATTGAACATTACAATAATGTTGAATCTACATTCAGTATCAAATACTTATAAGCATGGATTAGAAATATATATGATCTCTATCATATCACATATAGGCAAGAAAAGTCATGCAATCATTTTTCTTCTTATGACAACTATTATCATACTATAACTAAGCCTTTAATTGTAGTCCATATTATGCTTTTAGTAGGCTAAATTAAGTGGAACAGTTTCATCAAGGTACTATACCTTTTAGCTCTACTCCATGCAACCTCTTGCATCTTGCTATCATAGTGTTGACATATATATTACATGTCATCAAAGTTTATAAGACATTAGTCAACTCAAAATGTCAATACATTTTGTCATCTATATGATTTTAACATATCTCTAAAACTTTGTCACCGAATCCTTAACAGGGATTATTACATAATAACGTAATGGATATACAACTTTCTATCTAACTTTTGAGAACTCTTCTCAAACATGTCCTATGTCTAAGAACTTGGGTTCACTAACTTAGTATCAACTATACTAAATAAGGTAAATTCTACTAAGAACAAAATATAAGTGTAAGAGAAGCAAGTAATCAATTATATATCATGACTACGTAATTAGATTAGGACTTTAATCATGCATTTGGTTACTCACACTATTTTATTCAAAATAATAGCCCTCGCTATTATTCGGAAAGATTACTCTAATCTTTCTAGTGAGCTAAGATCCTATTCAAATTTAATTGATCTTGAGTTTATTCAATAAACCAACTAAACTTAAATTAGGTAGATAACTACTTTATCAATCATATCTCATGTGACTCCCATATCCGTTAGGTGACAACTTTTACCAAAACATATCATATATGTTATTCTTAACCTCGCCTTTAAATTTATGTGATCATGAGTTTGCTCATCCAAATCACATAAATTTAGTTAAGTACAATCTATTATCATAAGACTAAACATGTTCGGGTTAAAGCGGCTTTGAGTTTGCTCAACAAGCCTACAATAAATAGAACTCTGGTTTATTTTTATAATAATGGAAGGCAACAATCACGTTCTCAACGTGTACTTAATATTTTAAGGGGGGATTTTAATTTTATTCATCTCATCAATCACAAAATTGCATGTAAAATATCACATATATAAAAAAAGCAATTTAACATGTTTCCAATATTTATATCAAACATATAAATAAAGTTTGCAACTTATGCACTCATAATCAAATTATATGCATAAAATATGAAACTTTGATTTTCATAATTTAAAATAATATTTTCAACTCTTTGAAAAATTACATTTGATTAGACTCATTGATTCTTAAATTTGAAAACATTGAGTCCATTGATTCTTAAATAAATTAAATTCCTATTCCAAATAGAAACTTATTTTAATTTGAAAACAAATTTTCAAATCCAATTGCAAACCATTTCCAATTATCTTGACTTTTTTAATAAAATTTAATTGAAAACAAATTTCAATAAATTATACAACTTACTTATTATAATTTAGAAAATTTTCCTTTTTCAAAATTACATAAATAACAAATTGTAATCCAATTAGAAACTATTTCTAATCTCATTAGAAATTATTATTTCTAATCTCATCAGAAATTGTTTTTCCTTAATTAGAAAACTATTTTCTAATATTATAAGGAAACTACTTTCAGAATTAAATAAAACCTTTTTCAAATTTAATTAAGAAAGTCCTTTATAGTATTTATTTAGAGATTGATTTCTTAATACATTAGAAAATCTTTCCTTAATAGATAAGAAAACTAAATTTTCAAAAATATTAAAGAAATCTCATTTTTCTTAATAAATAAATAAAACACTTTTAAAAATTTTAATGAAGAATAATACTTTTTCTAATAAATCAAGAAACTTATTATTCATAAATAAAGAAACAATTTCTAAATTAAATTGAATAATAATTCTCTAAACAAATATAATCATAAATTTAATTTATCTCAATCAAATTGAAATAAATATATTTAATGAAGAAACAACTTTCTTAATTTCTTAAAAAACACTTTTCTTAATTTTAAAGAGTCAAATTAATTAATTTCAATCTAATTGAAACTAATTAATTATAATTTAGAAATTACTTTTCTAAAATTAATTAAGAATCAATATAATTATTAATCTTAATAACATCAAGAAAAATAGTTACTTTAATTTTGAAATTAAGATCTCATCTCAATTAATATAATCTCATTATATTTATAATTTCAAACATAATCTACTTATGAAAGAAATTATTTAAAACTTTTGTTTGATTCAAATTATTGCTTTGATAACAAAAATTAATTTAATAATTCAACTCTTGAAAAATTAAATTAAATTTCAAAACCTTTCTTAATAAAAAAACTCTTTGAAAACAAATTTCAAATTTTGGTAAAACACTTTTCAATTTTATTAGGAGTTGAAATTAATTTAATCTCTATTAAATTAATAACAAGACAATTTTAATTTTTAAAACAATTTTAAAACACATAAAAGAGAGATGGGAGGGATCTGGCGCGTGCACGCGGGGAACGTGCACTGCACGCGCACGATCAATGAAACGTCTTTATAGACTCATCTCGAGTACAGTGGGCCCATCGTTTTCTCCATAATCTTCTGTCTTCTTCTTCGAATCCCTCCCACGATGTTTGCAACTGTTCCCTTTTGCTTGCCTCTCTGAAACCGACCCACGTCGCACCTTACGAACCCACACCCACGTTTGTGCCATCATCCGTCAGTGCTTATAACCGTCCACATTGGAGAAGTCACCGGCGTCCTCTCTGCCTGCACTGACCACGCCATCTCCACTCGTCGACCATCACCATGGCGTCGCTTGGGCTGGGGCACCGGCGTCGCTAGCGTCATCAGCTAGCGATATCATAAGGCGTCACTGACGCCACCCAATGGCATCAAGTGACGCCTTGTTGCCTTCGAAGGGCGGTTAATGTCCATCGAGCGCTCCAGTGGCGACGCCATCCATGGCGTCGCCTCCTATGGGTGTCGATGGGCGATTAACGCCTATCGACTTCGCAAGTCGCCACCCATTTACTCCTCTACCATCGACAAAACCAGATTCACAACATCGCAAAACCAGATTCAATAGATTCACAGTCCAAAATAAACTCAGGCAGTACAATCGCAAGCAAATGAAAAAGGATTTTCAGATCTTAGCAAACCACGTAAGACATCGAAATGTTTTTAGGGTTCCAAATACGCACAAACCCAGAAGAAAAATACTAACGTTGTGGAAACAATTTCCAGAAACATCGCATAAGGAATGTAAATATTAGGTTTTAGAAAGCAGAGAATAGGGGCGGCAGTCATTTAGGGATTTCAAACAAAAAACCCTAAACAGTCAGAAACGTAAGTCAAGAAACAATTTCTCCATAAATAAAAAAAATGATCAGTCAAGAAAATAATTCCCAAAACACGATATACATAAACAGAAACAATTTCCGCAAACATGAAGTGGCTTTGAATAAACAGTTTCAAAATTGTTAAACAAGAACAGTCAAGGATATTACTTCGGAAACTGCAAACATCGAAGTTTAATTACTTAAATCAACAATAATTAAGCCTCAAATTCAAGATTAACAATTAAAGGAGGCTCTGATACTACTGTTAGAATCCAACCGTGATCAAATCATGAGAGCAGAGGAAAATAAAATTTTTTACGGATCCCGATAATTGTATAAACTTGAATAAAACATAAACGATTTAAAAACCGTACCTTATTCGCTATCTTGTGGAAAAATCTTCGAAACCTTTTCTGAGTAATGAATCACGAGCTGTTCAAGCGTCCAGTCTGTGATAGTATTCACAGAGCAATTCTCAACTGCTTTGAGAGGAAAAAGATAGAAGTCCTAGCTTCTAAAAGCTTTTCCCTTTTAAATAGAAAAATCATAAGAATCTTTTATTAAAATTAAATCTCTTTAATTATAATTATAATTAAAATCAAATTCTAATTGTAATTAATTTAATTTTAATAAAATCAAATATTTCATATTTGATCCCCAAAGTTTCTCAAATTTTATAATTAAGTCCAATTTAATTAAATTAATTTTTCTTTCACAAGTTGCTCTTTGATGGATGGCTCATTAGGTTCTTAATAAATTGACAATGATTATAAATTATAATTCTTATTCACAATTAGAATTAGAATTAGATAAATTAAAACTTCTTTTAATTTATCTTTAATTCTCCAATTAAACAATTTATAATCATAAATCATGATTGACGTCTGGCAACATGTCATGATTAACCAAATATCAGGAATGTCATAGTGATTGACTTAACTGGTCCATGCATGGTTATAATGTATAATTTAATCCTTTCGTCATTCAATATTCTAATTGGACAGAGTATGAATATAGTATCTACTCTGATCATCCAATCATGTTCATTCTTGCTAATTAGTAAGTGATTTATAATTGAAATTTTAAAACACCTTTTTAAATGTCAATTCACTCTGGCCAGAGAATTCCATAAATCATTGCTAATCAAGAACATTAGAATATTCTCTCTAATTACTTTAGAGTGACGAATCCTATTTTGACTTACTCAACTATCTATATATGGTTCATACTGTATTCAATTACTACCGACTAAATTATCATAGGACAATTCATAAGTAGCGTCAAAACACAATAATTCCCACACTAAATATCTTGGTAATCTCAAGTTTGAGGATCAATTATACAACCATCATTATAAGATAATCCACAGACACACAAATAATGTTTCATTCAGGATTCTCATAATCGGGTCAATTCAGTGAATTATTCTCTAATAATCACCAACACATTAGTTTAAGTATCTCTATACTTTAATTTATGTAATCAATTACTTTCTTCATAAGAAAGAAACATAATGTGTGTTAGTTTTACCGTTTTAACAATATCCCGTCTTGATGAAACTATAACTAGGAACATTTAGGAATAATACATAAGTATAAATTGAATCTCATAATTATGATCTCGTCATAATGTCAATTACACAGTAATTATTCCAAGAATTTTATCCTTAGTATTAAAATATAAAGATAAAGAATGCTCACTAAATTACAACCAAAATGATTAGCTGTAAGGCATAAACTAACACATCTATTCATCGTTAACACAATCAAGGGTAAGCCTAATAGGCGGATATGATTATTGCAACTTGATGAGAAATGCAAACAGTCAAGAAGAACAAAATGCATCTCAAAACATATCACGTTTGTCTATTTATATATATGATGATCTTCTCTTCCACGCTCTGGACAGTAAACGCATACCAAAAAGACTAAAATTAAAATTTCAATTAAGATGGATAATGCAGATAAAAGCTTATTTATGGCATAAGTTGTAGCTACGAGCTTATAAAGCATTAGGAGTATGATAGCATAGGCTACGCAAATGCTTCTATGGAATCATAAATTGTCGTATATTCACCATATTGAAGTGCCAACGATTGCCACCAGGGAATGATAGAATGGCAGGGAGGGAATGATAGAATGGCAGGGAGGATCTATTGGGTTCAAATTCTAGCAGATACATGTTGTAAGGGATTGTATGCATCTATGCTTTCCATACGCCAAAAATTGAAAGAAGTATAATAGTGGGCGATCAATAATATAGCTAACATATGACCAATTTGAAACAAAAATTGAAAATCAATGGTGTCCTAATTGTGTTCAAATTGTTAAGTCATCCAATCATTTCAGTCGTGATCGAATATGTATTTCCCAACTTTATCATTTGATCTCAGTCACGATTGAATGCGTACCTCCCAAGTCTACCATCTGATCCAATAACTATTCACATTAACTAAAATGCTTGACTAAAATAGAACGTTCAAAAGCTAACCCAGACTAGGTCTAGGTGGATGCCCGCTGTATTAAATGAATTAATGCTACATTCATTGTGTGGCACAATCAAAGACTTGTCAACTCATAGCACCAGTCGTTTGTTAAGGTATCGTATAGTTCTATTTTCGTTTTTTAGGTCATAATTTTTGTTTTTTTTTTCTATTTGGAGTTTTTTTTCCTATTAAAGACAAGAATCTGTTTGGCAGAATAATATTAATATAATTTTATTACTGACAATAATTACATATAAAAAAATTTAAAAATAAAATATTTTTAATTTATTAAATTTATTTTAAATTCTTATATATTGTTTATTAATAAATTATTGATAAATTTATTTTATTTTATTAAAATAAATAATTTAAAATTAATTTTATTTATAAATTAATATATATTTTAATTATTATAAACTTTAAGATATTTTAAATTTAATTATATTTATTAATAATTATTAAATTAATTATATTTAATTTAATTATAAATTCATAATTCATATTAATAATTAATATATTAAATAAGTAAAAAATATATTTAATTAATAATAAATCAGATTATTAAAAAAACTAAAACCACTTTCTGTAGTTTTATAAATTTTGAAAACCGAAAAAAACCAAAAACTCGAATAAACATATTTTTTACTAAATTTAGAAATAAAAACAAAAAATCAAAGGAACAAGCCCCGAGTTTGAGCAAGAAGGAGATAATCACTGTAACATCAGAAAGTTAGAGAAGAAACAAAATAAAACATTTTTCATGTGTAACTAATCCTTTCTCCCAACAAACCTGCAAGTTTCAACGTTAGTTTGTAATAATTATTTACCTTATGAAAAAAAAAAAGAAGGCAAAGGGTGTGTAATTCATAAGCCGACGTTCACAAGCTCATAATAATCTCAGCTGCGCTCGACGGCAGACTCTCATCAATTCGTTAATTTTGGACGGCCACCCACCAATAACATGAAAGAAGCCAAAAATGTCATCAAACAACTTGCGATAGCAAGGTAGAAAAGGCTGATCTTCAAGCACATATTCATCTCCAAGATGAACAATAACATGTAAGTCAATTGTATGCAGGTCTGCAGATTTACATTAAACTGATAAAAGAACCAAAAGATCCGTGCTCACACTGCTCAACAGATACTGTAAGAAGCTCATCATTTGTTTGATTCAATTTGCAACAGGGGCGGCGTGGTGCCTGTTCACACATATTGGAAATATTATTTAAGAAATGACAGAATAATAGAAAATAAAGAAAAAAAGAAGTTAGTTATTACAAGAAGGATTAGGAACCCACCAAATGCCAATTCTTTCTTAGAGGATAACCTAACACCCGGATATTGTTGACAAATGGAAGGGGAGGTGAATGAGGAAAGCAGAACAGTCTTCTTTTCAAATAATCTTTTTGCCTGGTCCGAGCATATGAACCCAGCGTGCAATTCCCTTGTCTACCTACATCCTTCAAGAAAAACAAGATGGGCCTTTTACAAATAGATCTTTGAGGATCCCTGGTATCCATATCAAACTCATTTCGGTGACTGATCCCATTCCAAGCAGAGTATGTCTTCTCTGAGCGTTCAATCACATGAGGGTGCAAAATGGTTGGGAATACTTGAATGACATAACCAAGTGAGACAGAAAAAGAAAGGTGCTGTGAATGGTCATAGCAGATAGCACGCTGCAAAAAGCTGATAGGATCAATTTTCATGGCTTTGGTGAAAAGCTTCAAACTTTCCAAGGAAGTTAAGCCAGGGTAAAAAGGATCAACGGCTTCAACATGGTGAATTGACACAAAGGGAGCAATTGGGTGCGATGCTAAAAGACCATGTGCGCTGCCTCTAATATCCCACTGTCAAAAATAAAACAGGCAACATTACAGCCGTTTTTTAAATGGAAGGGTTAAATCCTCCCCTTTCCTTTTGAATCAACAAGTGTTGACTCACTTTTGTTGGAGAGCTAAGTCGAAAGCAGAGAAAATGAGAATTCCAGTTCCGAATAACAAGAGAATTAGCAAGTCAAATTCCAAAAAATAAAATAAAAGTAGAACTAAAAATGTGACGAAAAGAAAGAGTTTTAGATACACATACACTTCCGTACGTCCTAGGTCATTATCTAACCAGGCATCGTAATATGATTATTTATTAATAAGCAGAAAAGCATTTTGCAATTGATTCATTCTAAATCCATTGGATTTATTTTGAATTTAATGCCTAAGTTACAGGTTAACTTGGGTACTCATCTATAAATCTCCATTGCACAAAAATCATCAAGCAATTCTTTTTAATGAATGGTCATTGAATAAAAAACATAGGAAAGAGTATACCTGATGAAAGCCATGCTCTCTAGATAATGGAAGGCCAAGCTCAGAAATGCAGGCGTGGAGACGATCATCACTTCCATAAAGCTTATGATATCTCTCAAGACACTTGTCGAGGATGCTAGAAAGAGCATCCGCGAGTGGATAACTAATGGCGATCCCACCTCCACCATAGGCCATAGAGTGACTGAAGTAAGTGTTAGCAGAGTGACTCTCAGAAGGACCACCAACGTACACCATCTCAGAGGGATCATATTTACTTAGAACGGCAACCAAATTATCAACATTGAAAATCGTATCATCATCACCCAAAACAAACCACCGAACATTAGGCAAACCTAGACGGAAACTTTCTGAGATAATGCGAGCAATCCTTAAACCGGAAGGGTGACCAGTGGGATTAGTATAACGAAACCGCGAAGTGTCCTCGGAAATCATGATTGGAGGCAAGGAATCGTCCCAATCTTCAGCGGGCACACGTTCTTCCAGCCAAACATGTCCTCGCATATTGTCTGGACGCCACCAGAGTCTCACGAACTCTTTCCTCTGCTTCCATAGCTGGGAAGATCCAGCTATGCCAAATACTATGTGGGTCAGGCCCAACTCCGAGTCAGAGAGATTGAGATTGAGTCCTGGAGATGGGAGACGAGTGCGACGGCCGCGAGTGAAGGAGAGTGGGACGGAAGGCAGGGAGGGTGCCCTCTTGTTGTTTTTGAAGAGAGGTTTATTAGTGGTGATGTGAGGAAGAGTAGAAGTACTATGAGGACTACCGTCCCACTTGGTGAAGCCATGAAAGCGATGGGCGGTGGCGCTGGAGAAGACGAGAGAGAGCCAGGCGGTGGTGGAGATGAGAAGGGCTGCGACGATCACCACGGCAGTTCCAGTGTGGCTCCGACGCCGTCCCCGGGAACGAGAGCGAGCAAGTAAAAGCGGAAATCGGCAAGAAGAAGTACTGTTGTTTTTGTGAGAAGGAAAGGATTCCGTTAACTCCATGAGCATCTTTCGCAATACTCATTTCCGTCCACCGCGAGAATAATGTTTTCTCGTTTCTTTTGCAAAACGGAAAAGGAAATAAATCGAGCGAAGGAAACTCCTACTTCCTTTTTGTCTAATACAGAGGCAAAAGTATCACTGTAGAAACTAAATTTTTCAATAAATTTGACCCTAATATTTTACAGTAAATAATTATAATTCTAATATTTAAAAAATGTTAAAATTTAACATGACCCTAATGGAAAAATATGACGTCTCTGTTAAGTACTAGGTTAGTGCTAACTTGTAAATTAAATTTTTATTAAATTGAGTGGACTTCTTATGCCACATCACTGTTGACGTAACAAGATGAAACACATATTTTAATTAAATAAAATAAGTAAAAATAAAAAATGCTTATTTTATTATTTGGGATCCACTATTTTAATTAAACGTTAAACTAACCTTAAGCAGAGGGTTTAGATTATAGGTAAACAAAAAAATCTCATCTTCTGCGTTTTGTTTATCCTTTCTCTTAAATCCCTCCGACCCCCATCCATTATCGTATTATGTTTGAGATTTTAGAATCGTTCATTGTCTAGAATTTGTCAATGTCTGGAATCCGTCAACGTCTAGAATTTCTTACATTCTCATATCCCTCTCATTCGTCTCTATCATTATAAGGTGAGGAGACATTGGATTGGGACAAAATCCACTGCAAGCATCGTTGTCTAATAATCATTCTTATAGGTGAGTGTCTATGATATTAGGTTTAGCATTAAATGAGTATGGCTTGTTTTTTCTATTGAGTGAGTTCTGTTGTGCTCATTGTCTGGAATGCGCCACCTTTTGTATGGCATGTATTGTTCTTTCGTTTGTTATGTTATGTTATTTACAGAACAAACAAAAGAATTGACTTTTTGTCCATATTAATGCGTTGTCTGTTTAAATTACCTTTGTTATGATGAAATGGGTCAACAAAGCCTGAAGTGATATCTTACCTTCCCCTCATGCCAAAGATTTCCCCTAATTCCTCCATCTTTCCTTCTCAACATTAAGGTAATGGAATCAAAGAGTTGCACATTAAATACATCTGTGATTCATTGATTCCACAATGTTGAACTATATAAATTTGTTACGCTTTAAGATGTCTGCAATCATACCTTAGGTTCAGCAGTGGTATCCCAAAGAGTAAAGATACATTTCATATCATTTTCAATTCACTAATATCTTGATATTTAGATATAAATTTTACTTTTAATTAGCTATTGATATCTTTGGTTAGACCTCCTTTTTTGACTTTAAATATTACATAAAATAAAAAAGAAGCATACAAGACATGTCTGGAACAACTAATATAGTTGATTATATGAAGCTTCGTTGGTTGAACATTT
>JANQBM010000221.1:27903810-27919357 GCA_025594535.1 Erythroxylum domingense
TTACCCTTCCTATGAATTTAAATTGTTTGAAAATCATGATTAGCTATTTTTATAAATTCAGTGTTATCTATTAAATTATGTATTAAATGTTTTTCTTAAGTTTTTGTTTTGGAATAATTTATTTTTAATGTCTATACTCATTCTACGATCCCACCACTTTTTTTTTCCCGGGGTCAACATTTATTGGAATTTTTTATGATATACCTCTGATTTTGTCTGGAGGTAGGTTAAATGAGTTTGTTTTGTTTTAAGTTTGACCTCGTGGGGAATTCCTCCCTCATGGGACACACGTCCAGATGTTATGAAGGGCGTCGGGCCCGTGACTCGCCTGGGGAGGGGTTCCAGCATCAACACTTTTTGATCCTTTGGTAAGACCTTGTGAATTTTGTGTTTATATGTTTCTTATGATTCATCCTTATATTATTCATCCTTTACAATTCCTTGAAAAAAACTAAGAAAAATAAAATAATAATTTAACTTTGTAAAGTCCAAAACCCAAAAACTATTAGTCAAGAAGAGAAAAAGAATCATAAGTTAAATACAAATTATGGAAATCAAGTAAAATAAGGAAAGATCAGCTAGAATTTTAGATTGCTTTTGGGAACAATTTCTTAAGGTAACCATTCTTTCATTACTTTATTTCTTTTTCTTTTCTTTATCTTCTTTTTTTTCTTTTCGTAATGGCATGAACAATTGGAATGATAATATAAATAAAGGAAATGAACAAAGAAGACAATCTAACAAAAAGTTGAGATAACAAAACCCTAAAAATAAAAAGATAACGAAATTTAATTATTGACCCTTTAGAAATAAGAAGTATATTCAACAGAAGGAATTACATAATCACAAGGAAAGTGAACTACTAAAAAATAAATATAAATGATATAAATGATACAAAAATAAAGATAAAAGAGGATAACCACACTTGATTTAGAGCCAAACTTAGATATTAACTTATGTGAACTCATCTAGCAGTATGCCCTAAAGAATAAGTTTGAATAAAATCTATAAAAAAATAAAACATATGTATAAAGTATTGACCCATTGATTATAAAAAATTGAGAATCAAATTCATAAAGCACTTGAACACCATAAAAGAAATAATTCTTTAATTAGTTTCCAGTTTAATGAAGAAAAAAGAAATAAACTTTAATGACTCTCACTAAATAAATATCTCAATACTTGTCTAACTATAAAGAAATATGACTTAAATAAAAAACATAACAACTAAGGTGTCAAGTGGGCACAGTATAGGACACGAACATGGGTCAGACCACAATGGTAATAAACCTTTTAAAACCATTGGACATGGCCTAGACATGCCCACGTTAACACTATAGATCTTTTTGTAATTTTATAATGTTAGACAATGATGTATACTATATATACATTACTTTTAGCATTATTTTTATAGCATATTGCTTACATTTTAGACTCTTTTAGAGGATTTGATACTAAAAAAATAAGAAATATTTTGTATCAAGTTTTATTTCTACCTCTTTAAGGAAAAAAAAGTGAGTTGGATCAATGTGGAGATAAATTTAGATGAATTGGAAAAGGAACCTATAACATAGCAACTACATTCCACGGTGTAAGAGCCATGTTCTAGGGTGGCATCTTCTACTTCTCCATTTCCAGCCTACGCACCCTTATATTGCTACTTGGATCAAAAAATATGAACCTTACACATCTCCATGTAGGTCTTATTTTAACAGTGAAAATTTTTAAAGAAGTTTTCCAAACACAATATAGCTTATGATATGAACCCTTGTTAGGGCCATGTTATTCATTAAAGATAAGGGTTTTGAATATAAAAAAGAGAGAGAGAAAAAACAATAAAGAGCCTCTTAGTCAAGATTTAGTTAAAAAGTATTAAAATGTCATTTGGAAGCCATTAAATATCAATTATTGATCAAGAACAAGTCATTCATCAAAGAAAGACAAGAATTCAACAAGATACATCAAAGATTCAAGATTCAAGACTTGTGAAAATGATTTCTTATCCTTATTTTCTTTCTTATTTATATGTTGTCATTTCTTTTTTAGTTATGAACTAATTAGGATATAGATTTAGGTGGGATGGACCCTAAGATTTGATATGTTGAATTGATGGATCTTTTGTTTAATGAATTCCTAGTTTTCCTAAGACTTATATATGTTTTTACAATTAATTGAATTGAAGGAGCGAAAGTAAAAGATTCAATTATTTGATTTAGACATCAAGATCTGAGAGATGATATGTATGATTAAATCATAATATGGACAAGGGGGGTCAAACGTGAGTTACTCAAGAGAGAATCATAAGATCTTCCTAAGTTAATGTAAAACCTATCGAGAGAGTTTATATATTGAACCAATCCATTCTAAATTGTCTTAATTTGAAAGGGATTTCAGTTGACTAATATAAGGACCAATCCATTCTAAATTGTCTTAATTTGAAAGGGATTTCAGTTGACTAATATAAGGATATGATCATAGGTATTAAGAGACTATAACTGCAACTTAAGAATTCTTGCTAGTCCAAGAAACTTTATTTATAGATTGATTTATCTTTGATCATTGCTTTGTTTTAGTGTTTATATTCATTTATTTTATTTTCTTTCTTAATCAATCATAATCGTTGGTCTAGCTAATTGATTTTATAAATAATTGGTTATTAACCGGTAGTCTTTATAGGATTAATCTATATTCATAACGGCTAGCTATAGCTACATTGTGCACTTATGGTAAAATAACACAATTAAGTTTTTAATACTATTTATGGGGACTAATCATTCTTATTCACCAAATTGAAAATTTATTAAAATAGGCATTTATTTTGTTTTATTTTTTTATTGTTTACTAAGTTTGTTCTATTCTTTTTATTTTATAGTGCATTTCTTGTATGTGATAGTCCAATAATCCCATAACTCTCATTGAACCATATCTTGAGATTGAAACAACATTACATATAAGAAGAAGGCTCTAGAGGAGAGTAAAAGCTGAGGAAGCAAAGATGGTTATAGAGAACATAAGGTCCTTGAAGGATTATATTGTATCCAGTGCCTAGGATTTGGTATTCAAAATGACTTGTATTTTTTTCAATCTTATTTTAGCCCATTAAAAAAAGGAATTAATTTGGTGAATATTTGAGTTAATTTGGAGAAACTTTCATTGATTTTAAGAGAAGTACTTAAAACATGGACAAATATTACTATGTTGCTTTCTATATTCCAACATATCCTATTTTATTTCTAATGAGATTTTTACCTAACTAATATAACACCAACCAACCCCAATGTTTAGGCCATGTTCCAAATGGAAGCATTTTGTTACTCTAAGCACCTGTGAATTCCTACCAAATTCAGTCCATGTCCACTAGTAAGATAGTAACTCAAACTTGTTTCCTTTCCTATATCGGTGATGATTTATTACGTAAAAGTTATAAAAAGGTGATTTTAGTAATATGGGAGTCTAATAAAGTCTGGTGTTAGGGTTGTGTTGGGAAAAATTATGGTTTCATATTTTAAAGGAAAGTTAGCTAAAAAAATAAAGACAGGATTTTTTGAAGATGAAATATAATTAAGTAACAACTTGAGTAGCTGGGATTAAGAGGAGTAACCTTGAGAGAAGAAAAAAGGAATCCAATAAGATTCATCAAGAACTTCAAAGTTTCAATAACTATAAGGATGTTTTCTTAATTTTTTCTGTCATTTATTGAGGACTTTCTTTGTTTGGTCATGAACTAATTAGGATATAGATCTAGGTGGGATAAAACTTATACTTTATTGGTAGAATTCGTTTCTTGATTTAAAGAAAGATCTAGTTTTCTTGAGAATTGTTCATATTTTTGTATTATGTTGAATTGAAGGAGCGAAAGTTAAAGGTTCAATATTTATAATATATTGAGAGATGATATATATGAATAGATCATAATATGAATAATGAAGGTTGAATAGGATGCTAGAGATAGAACTACATAACATTTCTATGTTAGGGTGAAACCATTGTAACTTAGAAGTTGGGATTAATCACTAAGTTAAGATAGGTTCAAAGTGTAGGAAAGATTTTAGGAAAATTCTTATTTGTATGTAGTTTAGTCATTGGTTGAATAATCTTACCTATTGCTTTAAATTGATGATTTAGATTGATTTTATTTTTTTCTTTAAATCAATCATTCACTTTATTAGATTAGATAACAAAAAGATAGTCAGTACTAGTAATTCTAGTTCTGTGGAATCGACACTCGATTTACCTAGACTATACTATGATAGGCACCTTCTGTATGATTTCTTTAATATTATTCTTTGTATTTTGTTTCATACAATATTAGTCATTTATAACTTTGTACTCATGATTGAGATAAGATGATTGATTAACAACAAACATGAATTTGTTCCATTTCAATTGTAAAGGCTATTTACTTATCATGTTATAAAATGGTTTATTATCAAAAGCTAGATTAAGAATTATTATCTTTAAAATACACAGTGAATAAGCTCATCCAACTATCCTAAACATTGCATATTTTAAAGACGTCAGGCTCATTCTAAATCAAGAATTGGATCATATGCGTTCTTCTCTTTGTTATTAAATAAAGGAATGCCTGTTATTCTCTATACTTTTAATTTTGTATGATCAAGTTTTAAAAAGTAAAAGAATTGATAAATATTGAAATATAGTAACTATTACACAACTTAAGTACCTAATTTTTTTAAATTTGTAACAATGAAAGTCAAATATACCATCATCAATTCTAAACATTGAAGTTATCATATAATAGATTATTGCTAAAGAAATTGTATATAAGACTACGATGGATCAATAAGTTACAAAACAAAGCTATATATTATGGTTAACTAATAAATAGATCATATCATAGTTAAACTTCAAGCTTTCATGCATGTATAAACGGTTCATAAGAGCATCATGAATAAAAAATGAATCACTACTGATGTGACCTGCTTACACTATAGTAAAAAGAGCTTTAGGTAACAAACAAAAGCATAATTTTGAGTATAATTACTGTTGCCTTTTTATTAATCATAACATTAAATAAAGTGGCACTATTATAGGTGTAAGGTAACAAAAAAAAATTTTAGGCAATAAAATGAATAATATTGCTTAAAATTTTGACTAAGGTAGCAAAACAGTCTCAAACTATAGTAACAAATTTGAATGGATATAAAAATAGTTTGAATCTTTATAAAGAAATGGATTGGATTTTTGGGCAACAATTTGTAATAATAAAAGCAACAATTATTCCTTTGTTACCAATAATATGTTAATGTAAAAGCAAACTCTTATTAAATAGGAAATATCCATATATATATTAATGTATGTCTTAATTGTGTGCATACTATCAAATATAAATGACCCAAAAATTGCATTTATATATATTATATAGTCCATAAGGACTTGTAAAATTCTACCTTTAACATATTTAAAATATAAAAGAAAAAAATAAGTAGCTAAAATATTCACCTACATTATCTTCCTCCTTTTCATATGGAATATAAGTGAATTAATCTAAACATTGAATAAAAATAGTATATATGGGCACTTCAAAATCGTTCATTAAGTATCTCCTTGTTCACTCCTAATCATCACCTTCCTACAAAATAAAAAGAAATAAGAAGTAGATTAGAATTGTAAAACTACTATGCTCACAAACAGGTTAACATATCTAAAGAATGAAACACTTACTGTTTTGGTGTGACCTCAATTTAATCAAAAGGAATAATATAGTCCAAAAATTAATATCATAATGATTCAATTCTTTTTCTGAACAAATTTAGAAAGCATGAACATAAGCAATTAATCTTAACAAAAAAGATAACAAGATGATGTACAAAAATAATGCATTAAGTAAATGTTACCTGATATTCTTCATGTTGATATGTTTCGCCTGGAGGAATAAAAGATTCCTTTCTTGATTAACTACGTGCAATCAATTTACAAAGCATTTCTATGTTAGTGGTATTAGTTTGCCTAATCTGAGATTGAATGAGGGAGAACATTTGTTTCATTATTTCTTCTTTATCAACTATTTTATTTCAATACATGAATTAGTCTAAAGAAGTCATAGGCCAAATGAGATATCCCTTGTATGCCAACCCCAAATGTGATTCCTATTCATATCAACTAGAAAAAGAACACTTGAAACCTTTCTTTGTTCAATATATAGAACCCTTCTATACAATAGCTAAAATGGAAAAGTAAGACAACATTCAATTTGGTTTTGTTCTTGAGCCAAGTTAGTGTGTTCCTGCAGATTGGTAGTAGAATCAGAGCCAATTGTCCAATATGAAGTACTTAGTGCTCTTATACCATCTCCTTGATGGGTTAGCATCAAGTGTAGGTTTCAGCTTTTGGCTTAACATTTTGCTTAAATTTTTACTCTGTCCTACTATTACAGATTGTTTTGCTCTTTACAATAAAAGCATTTTAAAGGGAGAACATTTGTTTCACTGTGAACATTTATTTCATAGAGACCTAGAAGGAACCTAAACAACTACTCCAATAGAAGCCAAAGGACATCTGAAAGAGCTTTCCAGCATATGATGTAATAAGACGATAGACAAAGTTATGTAAATAATATGAAATATTCCATTAATCTTTAACTCCCTCTGCAATTCATTAACAACCAGGTTTTTGTATTTTAGGATTGCAAATTTTGAAGAAAAATGCATTAGATTCAAATATGTTAACTTGTTTTCTAAAAGTAGTAGTTCTCAATCTTAATTGTAACTAGTGGAAAATCGAGTTATGATATACTTGGTAATATTTATTTTCATATTTTGTTTAATAATCCTATAAGTATATAGACTACCAATAAATGAATTTCCATGTAATAATAGAAATTTCACCTGAATAAATTTCTCAAAGATATCTTGAATGTCACCTTTAAACTTGTTTTGGATTAAATCCAAGAAGATTAAATTGCTTAAACTCAAAAGAGGCTTTAGTATAACCTTATCTCAGAAGGAATCTTCCCATTAAAGTTATTCCAGTATAGATTCAAGTTGGCCAAAGTCTTGCATTTCAAAATCTCTCCTAGATTCATTCATCCAAAATTGTAATATGAGAAGTTCAAAAAATCAAGACTAAAATTTTCTGGAAATAAGGACCATGAAACTTCACCACTAGAGAAATTTTCAGAGATTGAAAAATTTTTAAGCCTAAAAAATCTTGTCCACATACTCCCACTAAAATGATTTGAGCTCAAATCAAGATACTTTAAGTTTAAACATCTATCAAAGGTGCTGTGAATAGCATTGGTAAAATTATTATTCAAAACATTTGCCACTACCATGAAATCTCAAACTGGGAAGAGAGATAAGATGCAACAGCTACAACCTCGATATCTACTTCATGAAATATATTATTACAAGCTACAACCACCACATAAAATATGGAGAGGTGATTTTACAAGTTAGCAAATCACAGTAAATTATTAAACCAAAAAAGTAAAAGATGCACTTTAACATTCATAAATTACAAGGCTTGATAAATAAATCAAAGAAATATTGAATTTTGCAATTAAGAAATTACATCACTTTAAAATCTAAAATTTACAGCGCAGATATGCACAAAAATTCACCCTATGTTAGATTAAACTTAGGTAGATAAAGAGATAGTGATTAGTGATTATTAAGATTAGACTCACCTTATCACCTCTTGCTATTGTAAACAACGATCTCAGAAAATCAAGAAAATAAGAATCAACATTCAAATCAAATAAACCTAAGAAACAAGAACAACACAATCATTAATTCTAGCCCAATTCTTTAAATAAGAGATCGAACTGCAAACACCATATTTATATACAAACAAAAACTGGAAAAAAATTAAAAATGCAGTATGAATTTTAGAGTACATTAAATGTAGGAAATTATTAAATGTCTTGACTAGGCATATCCTTTGAAGACACTGTAGATCATTAGGTCTCATGCATAAATGAGTAAAGTGGTGATTGATATTCTTTTGTTTTTTAACTGGCGTTTAAACAATATAAATGCTAAACTAATCCTTAAAAGGCAACAATGAGGGAAGAGATGGTGGAAAAAGAAATTGGAGAAACAACCCTTAACAAACTATCCAAAAAATCGCACTTATACAATTGATTACTTCACCTATCGTTGGTCTGTGTGAGGGAGTGCTTGGTAGGGGCTCAACTTAACATGTTCATGGCCTCCATAACCAAAAATTTCCATATGGAAAAATAGAGGGAAAGTTAAAAGTCTTAAGTGTTTTGGTGCTTGTGTACAGTCCTCTCAAAAGTTATTATATCTCATTTTTTTCTCCCTATAATATTGCAAAGGGTATTATATATATATATATATATATATATAATTTAAAATAATAATACTTTAATGTTTTTAGTTATGATAAAGCTTACCTATTTCGTTCTGATTTGGCAAGACTTATCTCAAGTTGATCAAATTTCATGTCGTATTTATTTTTTAATATTTTTAGGTTTTAGGTTAAGTTCGAACTATCTAGTTCAATCTAATCTAAAGTTTAAAATTTTAAAAGAAAATGATGTTATTTTTTAATTTAAAATTAAATAATATATTTAATCGAGTTTAGTTTGTCCTCTATTGTGCTTGGGTTTGGACTAAAAGCCTTTGGTTAGGCATAAGCTCAAATACAAAGTTTCAAATAAGACTTGAGCCAAGGTGGACCTGAGTCTAATATGATTTATTGTCACCTTTAATTATTGTTTAAAGTTGCAACGAATTTAACTGTTGCTTATATAAAATTTTATAGCAATGAAATCTTATTTTTATTGCTTTTTTAAATATATGAAAAAGTTACTATTACCATTGCCTATTAATATTACTAACGGTCATGCTTTAAAAAGCGCTACATTATATTAGTTTTAAGGAACTCATTTTAAAACCTTACAACTATAATATTGCCTAAAGCACTTTTTATTGTTATGATAATGAACTGTTGTAGAAAGCATATGTAAGAACTTTTTCATACCAGGTGAAAATTTCTGGTTCTAAATGCATCCAACAGAGGCAATTCCTGAGAACATCCGTCATATGAAAATATTAGTATCAAAAAGTTTTAAAATTATGTGAAATTTCAATAAAAACCTACAAATGTTTTGTCCTTTCTTAGCCATAAAAAATGAATTACACAATAATAGTAGAAACAGAATCAAGATCATAGTTTCAACCACTTTGAACTTTTAATCCAATCTTTCATGAATGAAGGTTTACTATGTCATGCTTATAGACGCATCACAACAAGTAGCCCTTTTTACAAATTGAGTTTTAGATTAAACAAGCATAAATACCAAAAATGTTCTATCTACAAATGGTAAGGGGAACTTCAACAACATGTAACTCAAGCTCTTTTCATTTGACAGGTTATGGAAGGAAATTCCCAAATTTTGATTAGAATAAATGATTGATAAACTTAGGTATTTTATAAATGAATAGAGACAATTAAAAGTATATGTAGACGCTCCATACATACGAAGCCTAATCGAATGCTTAATTGAACAATAATTAATAAGATAATTCTAATCAAATTATATAATGCAAAAAAATTCTATAACGTAAGCACACTAGCATACTTTCTAGTGAACCGGGAAACTCCAATGCATACATTCTAGTATACTTTTCAAAAATTATTCAACTCAATAAGGGAAAGAAAAATTTACATAAGAATGTACTAACTGTACATATAATCGTGAAATGAAGAGATTAGATTTACGCTGAGTATGGTTGATGTCTTCGTGGGTAGAGACAGATAACAAAACACGAAAATCCTGTGTCTAGCAGTGTTTGGTTTCTGACATTACTCATTTTTGTTCTATCTCTAGTTCACAAAAACACAAAATTTTTATTCCTTCCAAAACTGTGGCGCAACTTTCTTATGTCTATCACAGAAACAAAAGACGCGGACTGTTGGACAAAAATACCCCCATATTATTACTATAAATTAAAAAAAGACATTCTTAATAAAATATAAGGCTTGAATGTATCTTTAACCTATTATGTAATTAATTCCATGAATGCTTAGATGTTTTATTAAATTATTATGTACTAGAATTTCTAACTTGTAGATTTTTTTATTCCATAACTTATTTCATTAAATTTTTAGGTTTCTCATTTCATTAAATATTTAAGTTCTTGATTTTATTTCATCGTAATTAAAAAATACAAATATAATTAAAAAAATATTGACACAATTATAAAAAATATTTACGTAATTCATTTTATAATTTATACGAATTTTTGCCTATTCAATAGCTCATTTCATTAAATTTTTAAGTTCCTCATTTTTTTAATTCTTTATTTATAGATACAATTAAAAAATACTAATACAAATCATTCGTTTAAAAATAATCAATGAATTACATATTTCCAATCATATTATACTGCAAGGGTACTTTGGTCATTGACACTATTTTCTATGTTCTGTCAACTGTAACCAATCACATTCCTATCCTCGAGACACACAGTTTTATCTGCTTTGTCCATTACAACCAAACACTTCATTGTCTTCAATTTTTGTTCTATTTTGTCTCCAAATTTGTATTTCGTTCTGTTTTAGTATATGGATCACATTAACCATAGGGAACATGAACACAAATAAAAGAATGGTTTACTTGATTTTTCTTTGACTTCTCTCTACCTAATTTACCAAATTACCCCTGCTTCTTTCCTTTTTTGGAATCAACTCTTTCTCGCGTCTAGTTTGTTGCCACTTCTAAGTAGACGACTATTACATGGTGATTGAGGTTTTAGCCTTATCAGTAGGCCTTGCAAATGGTTATGGAAAAAAGGAGAAACATCACTCTCCAAAGATCATCTCTTAGCTCTCCCTAGGGAGTCGCTCCTTACAAAATCTGATGGCAAGGACAATAAGAAAAGAGATGAAAATAATACAAATACTGAAAGAAACTTAGAAGAATCTAGACCAGTGGGAGCATAAAGGACTAAATATCAGACTCATCATAATAAAGGAGTTCTTAAACACTTCCAGAATGTCATTAAAACTGGAGTCATCACCCCTCTTATCGAGCTACTCAAGACTATTGCAAAGGCTTGGTCTACTACCTTAGTTGGTTTTTTCTAGACCAAAAGACTAGTATCTCTTGTGGTGAATGCTTGGGTAAGAGCTAGGTGGGTAAAAAAGGTTGGATAAAGTAATGTTTAGAGAAGATGGAACAATTTTACTCAAATTATTTGATGAATCTAATCTAAATGATATAATAGAACAAGGGTCATGGCATATTGGAAAGTAGCCTTTATTGATCTAAAAATGGAGGCTTATAATGGAGTTGGAAAGAGGTAAGATTTATGTACGTCCAATGTTACTTTGGATCATTAAAGGTCTAAGTTTTCTGGCGAGCTCTTTGGGGAAACCAATATGTATAGATTCCCTAATAGTTACAATGGGAAGAATTTACTATGCAAAGTTGTGTATTGAAATTCAAAAAAATGCAACACTATTATACCTTTTTTTTTGTTTTGAAATTTGGGGAATTTAGTGAGTTAGAGAATACTAAAATTGGAATTACTTACTCCTGGAAGCGTAGTAACTTCATGAAGAAATGGGTCCCTAATGGTAGAGTATTTAAAACTGGTTGGCAAGAAGAAATAATCGAGTTTGAATATAACAACATCCTTTTTAAGAATGACTACAACATTTCTAAAGAAACAGATGCAAGGGAAGGGGTGATAATGGATAATATTGGTTTAGATAACTCTTATATCCTGGTGGAAATGGATGAATTGGCTCAAGTAGTAACTCAAGATGTAAGAGTTACAGAAATGGTAAATTTAGGAACAACTGAATAGCTACATTACAAGCTAAGTCACAAATTTTTGCAAGTAAGATGCTAGAGACTGAAGTTGAAATGAATAAAATGGCCCTGGAGGAAACTAAAGTTTTTAGTAATGAAATTCCAAGTTTAGTACGTAAGGAGACAATTTCTGAAGTTACAAAGTCAGGAACTATTAGCAATATCCTAGAATTAGAAACTGTAATCAAGAAGAGATTGAAGAATTCAAATTACAGAACACTGACATCAAAAGAAAATCTGTTAACAAAAAGGAGAAACAAAACATAAAAACAAAGGTGATTCCCCCATAAATGCAATTCTAATTTGGAATACTAAAGGCCATAATGACCCTCTGAAAAGGTCCCTGTTGAAAGAGGTTTTGAAGGATAAGAAACCTTGTTTAATAAGACTTCTTGAAACCAAAATAAAAGATCCACAGACTTTTTTCGTTTTAGATTTTTAGGTGCTATTTAGGATATCATCACAAACCATTATTTGCATTATAATGGTATAATTATCTGCCTTTATAACATAGATATGATTAAAGTTCAAGAAATGGAGGAAAGTGACCAATACATACACCTAAAGTGTCAAATGAGAGTTATAATGCTTGTCTTTAATTTAACACTAATCTATGCTTTTAACTTTAGTTTTCAAAAGGAACAAGCTATGGTTGGATTTGAAAAACATACAATTGAGAAATCAAAACCCTTGGGTTGTTATGGGAGATTTCAACTGTTTTTTAAACTTAACTGAAGTCGAGGGTGGCAAGAAGTTACTTTTGGTCTAACAAAGGAGTTGTCTAATTTTCTAACTAAGATGGATTTAGTAGACCTCAGTTCAACAGGCAGATTACTTACCTAGACAAATAATCAAAATGGTAGCTTTCTTGTAAGGAAGATATTAGATAGATCCTTGGTTAACTCTTTATGGCTAAATCAGTGTCCTAACTCCTTTGCCATTTTGGAGAGAACTTGATATCATATCACTCCTATATGTTGAAACAAAGGATTGTTGAAATTAGAAAAGTTAGGGACCCTTTTCTATTCTTTAATGGAATTACTCACTTAGAAGGATTCATAAAAGTAATCAACAGATGATCGAGTTATGATATAGAGGGGCTTTAAATCCAACTAACTTATGCAGAAATTGAAGTTGGTGAAAGTTGCTCTTAAGAACCTCATGCTTAGGAGATCACAGAACCTTACAAGCCCCAAGAAGAAACTAATTCAAGCTCAAAAAGACTATTACTACTCCCCTCATAATGTAGACTTAAGATTGACAGAGGTGAAAAGATCACAAGATTAGCAAGAAGCTCTCATAATTTATAATTCAATTCTCAAGCAAAAAGCTAGACTTAATTGGATGAAAGATGGAGATTCCAATACAAATTTCTTTCACGCTGCTTTATGTACTATGAGACATGTGTTACAAGAAACTAGTGGACTGGAATAATCAAATTAGGATGGTTTACAAGATCTAGCTAGAAACTACAACCTGCAGCTGATGGGTTCTGAGGATTCTACTCATCCAAGGTACAATGCACCAAGATTGTTTGATTGCTCAATTGACCAAGGAATAAAAGAAATTGTGGTGTCTCCAATTATAGAAACAAATGTCAAGAAAGTTCTCTTCAGGTTGCATTCTTTAAAATCACCAGGGCCGGAAGGTTTCTTTACATTGTTCTTTTAAAATACATTGGATATTATGGGTAATCTTTTTATTGAAGCATTGTTGGAATTCTTTACATCCTTGAAAATGCTTCAAAACTTAAACCGCACATATATTTGCTTGGTGCCTAAAAAGAAAATCCCTCAAAGAATGCAATATTTTAGACCAATTTCATACAGTGACACCATATATAAAGTTATTTCGAAGCTCTTAGTTGAAAGATTGAAGGTTGTAATTAGTGGTGTTATTAACTCAGCACAGAGGGCATTCATTCCAAATAGGAATATTGGGTATAACATTTTAATTCTACAAGAAGTAATGAAGGAGTACAATTCAGGTAAAAACTTAAAAGTTGTTTAATCAAAATTGACTTTTACAAATCTTTAAATATAATAAGTTAGAGGTTTATGAGAATATATCTTGAAGCATTGCAACTGCCCCATATATTTGTCAATTGGATAATGACATGTATTCAATCTCCTACTCTAAGTGTGTTAGTGAATGGATTTCCTACTAGACCTTTCAAAAATGCAAAGGGGATTAGACAAGGAGAGACCCCCTATCTCGCTATCTATTCACCCTTGTAATGGAAGGCTTATTAAGGCTACTAAATAAGTTAATCTCTTACAATGAGGGTTTTCAATTTCATTACAAATGCAGTGTAACCAATTTAACTCACCTTATATATAATGATGATCTTATGCTCTTTTGTGGGTATGATCCTCACTCTATCACTATTATGATTCAAGTTCTGAAATTGTTTGTTGAATGGTCAGGGTTAAAGAACAACACTAAAAAAGCAACTTATTTATATCATCTGATGTGAGGAATCTAGAAGAAATAAGTAAAACTGCAAGGCTCAATGTTCATTATGCTCCATTATGTTATCTTGGAGTACCAACCACCACCACCAAGCCAAAATTCAATAACTATTTGCCTCTCATTAAAAAGATAAAATCAAGAGTGAATGCTTGCAATAGAGGTTTCTTTCATATGATTTCCTTAGCAGCTAACTCCTATTGGACAGCTCACATTGCATTGCCAAAGAAGGTCACAAAGGAGATCAACAGAATAATGAAAGTATTTTTACAACAGACAAAATTGAAAACTCTAAAAATGCAAAGATAAAATAGAGTGAAGTTACTACCCCAAAGAAGCATAAAGGACTTGGAATAATTTCCTTCACAACTATACAAAAAGTAATGATGTGCAAGAGGATTTAAAGACTCTATACTAATCATAAAGCATTTTAGATCAAATGGATTCATGATTATCACCTCAAAAACTTAAATTTTGGTAAGATGCTTATATAAGGGAGATCTCTTAGATCTTTAACCAACTGATGAAAATGAGAGATGCAATGTATCCCTAGTTAAACATAAGATTGGTAATGAAGAAAAAACTTGGTTTTGATTTAATCATTGGCTAGATTCAAGCCCCATTATACAGAGACCAGAGATCTATCATTTAAAAAATAGAATGCCATTGAACCTTAAAGTATCCTTATTAATCTGGAATGGTGAATGGAGAGGAAATTTTAGAGATTTTGATTCTTTAATGGATCATTTACCTCATCTGAATGATGTGGAGTATGAAGATGTAATCACTTAAACCCTTAACTCGAGTGGTAAATTCACAAATAAATCCTGCCATCAGATACTTACCAACTTATCATTTGTAGCTCCTTAGAATAATCTTCTATAAATAAATACTCAAATCCTAAAGCCTCTCTAATCACTTGGCTAGCAATTAGAAATTGGCTTAGGACCAAAAGTCAATAGCATGGCAATATGGATTCTACTTGTGTATTATTTAAGGAGTCTATAGTGATATCATCTCTTTTAGATGTTTTTACGGAGTTTGGTGATTAAACTGGCGCCAGTAGTTTGATGAACTAGCTACCCATCAAGTCTTAGCACCAAGATTAGATCTTGTGTCTTAATCACCATATAGAGTAAAATGGGAGATCAAGAAGGAAAAACCAACATTAGGGTAAAATGGTAATTTTACTCTTTATTGAGTGGATGGCTATAATATGGTTCATAATAAAGTTTGCAATTGGACATCTTATTTGAAACATGTATTCTC
>JANQBM010000221.1:27983861-28008461 GCA_025594535.1 Erythroxylum domingense
GAGAAGCCTTTACTTGGTCAATGTGCACGTGACGGAACTTAGGGGACCACCACAAACCCACATAACACATAATTCATTACTTGTAAACTTGTTGCCCAACATGGCAATTCTTAAAACCTTGATTTTCATGGATATGAAGTATTTCGAAAAAATGATTTCATAAACTTGCATCTTTTTAAAAAGAAACATTTTCAAAATCTTTTCATAAATCATCAACACAGTTCATGTAGCAAACATATAACAATTTCAAAATCCAACCAAGAGCAAATAAACGCAACATCTATGATGTAATTGAAACCATTAAGCTTTCTTGATTCAAAGAAAACAATAAGTGGCTTATTTACTCTATTATAAAAATGTACCTACTTTAAATTCCTTGCTTATAAACTTGCTTAGGGATGTCTTTCCTCTTGCTCCTCTTGCCTTCCTTGATTTCCCTTAACAATAATCAAAAACTCCATTCAATAGGAATTCAAATTTAGAACCCAAAGAAATATATTCACTAAAACCCATGCATTTCCTAAGCTTTTTTAACCCAAACCCTTTCAAAAATTCAAACTTTTGGGTCAATTTTCCACTATCATTCTGATTAAGTAAATGAAGAAATTTAATAACACTTCCCCTAAAAACACGTTCCTCGTTGTTTTAAGTTTCTAATGACACCAAAATCATTCAATTTGGTTCAGTACTCTAAAATTATACCCCAAACATTTTCTGACTATTCTTATACTAAAATCACATTCTTAGTTCAACTTCCATTCAAAATTTCAAATCCTTATAGATTGAATTAGAACTCCATTTCATCATACAATTTGTATCTCTATGTCTCTATTTAATCCAAATCAAAAATCACTCCAATTGGAAAACTAAAGACAAATTTATGCCTAAAATACCAAAACATATTCTGTGCTGGAAAGTTCGCCACGACAAAAACCAAGTTCGCCGTGGCGAAATTGTCTGAGTTCGCCGCGGCAAAAGCAAGTCCTCTGCGGCAAAATTGTCTAAGTTCGCCGCGAAAAAATTGTCTAAGTTCACCACGGAAAAACCAAGTTATCTAAGTTTGCCGCCGTAAAACCGAGTTCGTCGCGACAAACTTGTCTGAGTTCACCACGGCAAAACCAAGTTTGTCATGGCGAAATTGTCCAGAAAATAACTCTTATAACATGTTTTGTGTCGCCACGGCGAAACCCAGAAGTTCGCTGCGGTAAAAATGTCCAGAAACTCATTCCGAGAACATGTTTTGGGACATTTTCCATCTTTTTACTTCCCACCTTTCACATATAACCCATCTTATCACTAACCCACCTTTTCTACTTCATTTCATCCCAATATCATTTACAATCCAATTCATAAACTATACTTGTTCATCGACTAAAAAGATCAAAACATTTTCATATATCATTCATCAACAACTTCCCACGCATATTCACTTTGTTTTTACTTCTATACAACCCTAAAAATGCTTCATCTAATAATCAAGAAGGGTTAATGCTCATACTTACTTGATTAGCCTCAATGTCTTCAAATTCTTCAAGAATTTCCAAAACCCTAGCTTTTTTCTTCTTTTCTCTAGTTGTCTTCTTCTCACCCATGACACTATCTTCTTTCTCTCTTCATTTTATAATTCTTCTTCTTCTAATTTATACTCTTTGTGGATGTGAAAGGTCCACTTTGCCCTTCATTTAAGCCTTGTAGCCTTTTAACCTTAAGTGTCTTGCCAAAAATGCCCTTATACAATCTTACAACATTAATACTTTAATTCCATCAATTTACCCTAAAGTCCTACTAACCTTGTCATAACAAATTAACTCCAAAAATTAATCTATCAACACCTCATAATTCGTTTAAATCATACTTAATAAATAAAAAAATTTAGGGGCCAACAGATCTTGCATGCTTGTAAGGAAAAGTAGACTTGATGTTTTGAGGTGGAATTTTAGCTAAACAAGTAAGTGACATTCTGATCTTTGTGGCACGTTGTAATAGAAATCTTATGATGATTGAATTAGGATGGATTACATGTAGTGTTGATGATGAAGTTATGCTAGAATATGATGGATGAATTGGATACTTTTCTATTTTATTTTTAATGCATGAAAACTGTAGGTTATAGTTTGTTATATGGATGATTTAAGTTCAGATTTGAAGTATAAATGATGAGGAATTCATGCTAAAGATAGGTGTTGTTAAGGTGTTTTCGAATTTAGAAAATTAGAGCTGTAAGTGTGTTTGTAAAAAGTAACGGTTAATGACGTAAGTGAGCATAATTTTATAAGCCTTAGTGTAACCAATATGTAAGTTAAATTAACCTAAAATGAAGTAACCTTAAAGGATATGAAATCTGGAAATTTTCATGTATTAGTGATGTCTTTAAACTTGTAAAATTTTTGAAGTATTGAAGGTAATAAAGTTACTCACATTACTGATGTTGATGACAAATTCTGGAATTTTAATTTTATCCTTGTGTACATGTCGAACCAGCTGAGACATTTCACTCTAAATTGGTATATTTGGACTTGATTAAATCTAGGAATAAGCTTAGATTTTTTCTTGGTTAATTGTTTAAGAGCTTGATAAGGATATGTAGTTAATTGATGTCATAACCTAAAGAACGGACTGTTTCAATATGGTTGAGTTCAAATCTAGAAATTATAATTTTTTAAAGGAATAAATGAGTTTTTTTAATGCAAGCATGATCTTAAGGACATGAGTAATGTTTGTAAGGTATGGATGAATAAGCATTGAAGAACATGGGGTAATTATGAATAAATGTATGAGTATATATTGCAGGAAAAAGTTTAATGAATGTATAGATCTAGCTTGCTGAAATTCTAGATTTAAAGTAACAATTGTGTATGTATTATAAGAGGTTTTTTTATCAGGAAAATGTTCAAGGATAAGTGTAAAGTATGGTTGATGAATTTGGAGTAAATGAAGCTAAATTAAAGGTACAAACCTGATTGCAAAATGGTAGTATACAAAATATAATATTTGAATGGTTTGATGGTGTATAAGCACAAATTGAATAGCCAATATCTATGTATAAGAATACATACCTGAAAAGTCAATTGAGCATGCATTGAAACATGACACATATACAAGTCTATGATTGTATATTCATTTGATTAAATAATCGAGTGATTTGCCAATTATGTGTGTATTGCGTGATAATAGACGTGCAAGGCGATTGTCAACATCCAAATATTATCAGTTCATCAAGGCAATAGCTTTTCTAAAGCATACTAAAAGTTAACCTAGATGTTTCTCGCTATGATTGATTTATTTTTGGTTAAACTTCAGTTGTTGAATTGTTATTTATATGATTGTTATCATTCAGGACATTGTTGGTCTAAGAATTTTGATATTTTGGGACTATATATGGAAGTGTTTTTAAATTGAATGTCAATTAGTGATTATGTAATTATCCAAGAAATGCTTATTTGATTCAAAATGAATGTGAATTATGGATAATCAGTTACACTGATGAAGGCAAATGATTTGTGAGATGATTCATATCATTGCATTTGACATTCATAATCAGTTAAAGGAGTTGTGACCAACATGAGAAAAGAGCTTTAAGCTCAAAATGATGAAAGGAGCCTTAGGCTCAGATAACATGAACTCAAAATCCACAATAGATTCGGGTCAAAAATGAGCTCAGTATCCACAAAAAATATGGGACAGTAAATTGGGTTGGAAGGCGCTCAGCCATAACACAGAAAAATAAGAATGGAGTCACATGTGCATTTACATATATAACTTTACATGTATCATATGAATGATTGAGATGAATTATTGAATTGTTTTGAAATAGTGATATGCAATGTTAATGTACATATTGTACTAATTGAAATAAGATAAAGTGTGATGTGTTATTCCATACTGGATGATGTGATATACTTGTTGAATTGAGTTAAAATTTATCTTGGTGTTATGACTTGAGTGAACACATCAATGATAGTTCACTCACTGAGTTCGCAAACTCATCAAAATTGTAACGTTTTTTTTCTGATTCAAAGAAGTTTTAGCTACTGAGGATATATAGTAGAAGTATAGTGCCTACATTTTGGGGACAATAATGACTCAAATGTCTAGTCAACTAATATCTGAGGAGTCTAGTTTAGAATGTTTTCAGTTAGCATCTCATTTCATGTTAACCATTTTGTATAGAGAATTAAACTCTCAAATGTTATATAAAGTATATATACATGGATTATGAATTGTAACGATACAATGTAAGTTTGATGTTGGTGAATGAAATGGGGAGAATAGATCATTTGAAATGCTTGTGATATATGTGTTGCCTTAAATAAGTTAATATGATTGTTCTAACGTGCCATTCTCATAGGGTATGTTCTCAAATATCCTCTGGTATGTTCGGGTATATGCTCTATGGAAGTGGTATGTTACAAAAATAGCACCAAAGCATCATCCTAGAAACCTTTACACATCCAAATGAATTTTTTTTCACATTTAAATATACACAAATACATAAAATAACTAAGTGGAGTCCCAAACCTCAAAATTGACAAAGTAGGTCTTCTATTGCCTTTCCTTCCCTTCCTCTTTGGCTTTGCTTGCTTGACTCACCAACTAGAAACACCAGAAATATACGTCTTAGTCCCACTTCTAACCTTATAATTTCATTTTTCGTAAGTAAAGTAAGAAGAGATAAAGGTAAAGAGAAAACCCCTATCTTTTACCTTGATTTCCACCTAAGATTGGCTTGAATTCTGACATGAAAAATGATAGGATAAAGAAGGTGAAATGGAGAGGAGAAAGGACCTCAAAATGTCATGCATCTTCCCTCTCCATATGCCCATTCCAAAACTTTCAAGACTCATAAATATGCTTAATTCCTATTAGACACACATGATTTATTATTAATGGTCACACATGCCTTAATCCAATCAGTCCATGTGTTAACTTTAGAAAAATTACATAATGGTCCTTCTTCTTCCTTTACTTACCACATTGGCCTATAATCTTATCAATTAATTTCATTCTCCTATGTCTTAATTTTATAATGGAATAAATTTTATTCAATTTGGTTAATTATTTCGATATTTATACCCAAAACACTACAAGCTGTTTAAAAAACAGGGATAGCAATCATAACTCAACTTCAAGCCAAAATTAAAAATCTTAGAGGAACAATAAAATTTCGATTCCTTCATCAAAGTTTTAGATATATGTCTCTAGTTTAATATAAAATTCTAATTATCCAATTTGGAGGTCTACAGACCAAGATATAACAAAATTATAGAGTTATATTATGCCAAAACGAACAAGTTACCCATTTACCTAAGTCTTTTACATTAAGTAACATTATGTCTCTTACTATACTTAGATGCGCTTAATTCATTTGTTATCTTCACTTATCAATACACCCTAGACATGCTATAATACTTCTAGGGTATATTTTATGGCATTATATAACCGGAAGAAAAATGATTGGGTTGGTTAATAAGAGTTAAACGACCTAATAAACCACGTAAATAATCAAATCGGTAATTATACGAAAAAATATCTCCTGTGATGACCCAATTATTTAACAGAATGCTTAAGATCTAATTAGATTATGGGTTGATTGTTAATCAAGAGATTACATGTTTGGTAACACAATTTAGTTGAGGTTTATTAATTGGGGCTTAGTGATTATAACTTGAGAGAGTAATCCCCTTTGATAATCTAGAACAAACACCACATTAACACAAAAGTGACTGAGTTAGCATTAATAATAGGATAAATCCCTCTTCCTTGGTTGAATTCCAATTGTCATCTAGTGTTGCTCAATTTTGGATTCTTATGTTAATTCCAATTTTCATGTTAATAATCCTTTTAGGCCTTAGATAACATAAAGTTAGATTAGTTCACCAACTCTTTGAGGGATCGAAACCTTATATACTACATTCATGACCTGTGCATTTACAGCATATTGAGGGTTTTATAAGATTAAAACTTGCTCAAAAAAGAGAGAGTGAAAATGAAGTTTCTAGAGAAGAGAATCGCTTGAAGTTTGGAGATGGACGAGCCTTCTTTCACGGTATAGAGGGATATTTTTGTCCTTAAAAAATGACATTTATTCCCATCATACTCAGAATACATAAAGACAGGGGCAAATGACTTTAGTTATTCCCCAAAGTCAACAAATAAATAAACCTGGGATTAGTTATTTGTGTCTTTTTTTCTAATCAAACAAAGGAATAACTAATTATCAAGAACGCATCACTGATAAAATAGTTATTTTATTAATACCTAAACATGGAACTAATACTATATCGTATTATCCATGTGTTATGCAAGAGAGATTACATAGGTTTACCTAGTCAAATGGGGGTATATCCTTAAGTGTTATTCTATATGCCTAGGGTTTCATAAGACATAGAACCTATATGGTACCGTATGTTAATCATTTTCAAAACTGATGCATTTTATTTATTTTCTTGCTTTCTTATAGGTGAACATTGGGTATGAAGTAGGAAGAGCATGACAATGTGTTGATAGAACACAAGGAATATATGGTGTCATGTACTAGCTATATCCTGATGTGGTGCTCTCAACTTCTCTAATAAAATTTAATACAGGTTAACATGAGGTTATATGCATGACAAGTTCCTACTTTGTTTACTTAGAAATCTATAAAACAAAATGCACTCACTTTAAACACTCTTCTATAAAAAGTTATTCTAGATTCAAAAAGATAAGTTTTAAGCTATAAGTAAAATTAAGAACTTCTAGCTAAAAAAAACACTAAAATTAGCCATAACTAAAACATAAGAGTTAATTAAATGTTGGATTACCTCCCAACAAGTACTTGTTTTAGGTTATGAGCTCAACCCTTGCTTATAATTTCAACTAGGTAATTCCTTACTTCTGGAGTGGATACTTACCTCTTTTATTCCCACCAATTGCTTTAATCTTTTTCCTAATAGTTTCATTAATTTTTGGGCATTCTATGTGCTTTCTTATAATGAGATTTTCCTTCTCTTTCACTTTTTTTGTCCACGATGCTTCTCCCTTTGGTATCTGATTTATTTTCCTCCTTTACAACATTGGATACTTCAATATTAACTACAACAAATAGGGGTAATCATCATGCTTACCAATAACAGGAATTATGGGTTAAGATTGTTTAAACTTATTTCTTCATTCCCAAACTTTAAGGTCAACTTCCCATTATATACACCTATTAAAGCCTAAGAACTAGTGAGAAAGGGTTCCCAAAATTAAAGGTACATCTATGTGTTCTGTTGGACCCCTAAGTTATGATGCACAATCGTGTAGGCATTAGCGAGCCTTGACCAATGTTCAACATGTGAAACAACAGAACAAGGCAAAAACTTGTGAGGAGATAAGGATGAAAAGGGACAACTTCAAACGTTGGCATAAATTGATGCATATTAGCGAAAATGTTCGACGAGATGCAAGATTTAGATATGAGACCAAAAGAAGGGTTGAGATGGACATCAGGTAGAAGGTCAACTAGATCACATGCATGCCAGGAATATGCGAGAACTTCAAGGTAACTTAGTAAGTAAATCAAGCATGATACAAGTTTTAAGAGAGTTTCGGACCTTGTATTAGTTGACTTGGCTAAGGTTGGGTTCTTGAAGGACTAAGGACTTAGTGTGTGTTCAAATGGATAGACCATAGCTAATGGAGTTAGCATATCAAAGCATTGGATGGACCAGTACGCTATTGGCTTGGAGGATTCATCATCCACGGATAGAGATGAGGAGATCTTGGATGATCTGGAGGATAAGATTGCAGTAAATGAACATCAGCTCTAAAAGATAAATATCATGTGGAAGGATCATTTGAAGATAGAGGAGATCTTCGTGGATATGGATAGATCATTCCCAGATAGATGTAATCTTTATTTTTTTATTATAATGTAGCTTAATCTTACTAAATAGAGTCCTAATTAAATGGGGATGTCGTTTTATTGGTTAGTGTGATGTAATCTTATAAAGAAAAGATCGGATAAGATATGATCTTAACTAGTAGATTTCTATTATGATTCTAACTTAGTCATCTAGAGGTGACTATAAATAGCTCATTTGAGTCTTTCTCTTCTTAAGGAGAGACAAAGGAGGAAGATTGAGAGAGCATCCTTTGTATACTTTAAGGGAATTAATAAAGGATAACGTTTGCCATATCTCTTTCTTATTCTTATTGTTGCCATAAATATTTAGTTCTTTCATAGTTTTATTACGAGGGTGTGAGAGTGAAACACTACGAATGTCGTGAGGCATTTGAGAATAAGTAAGTTGGTCAACGATCATAAGATAGGGCTAAATCTTGCTTTAACAAAGCTAAGTGAGATTGTCGTGCAAAGGGGTTGGTGCAACTAGAATATAAGTTAGTAATTGAAGGAAAACCTTTGCAATAATTTGTATTAGAGCCAAATTTCAAGATGGTAGGAGGCAGAAATTTGACAGAACGTGTTAACCGAGTGTAGGGACTCAATGGGTCAATTCCTCAAGGGGAGAAAGAGGTGACTTCCTACAATACTCGATTTGAGAAGTTGGAGGTAAAAATCCAATAGTTATAACATCAAATAGCAAAGTTAATGAAGGCATAAGAGGATTCTAGATACAAAATCATGATCCTAAGACATGTCGTTGTAACACAAGATGTTAGACGTGTTGAAAGAACTTTGATGAAGCTGTGGGAGCCATAAGTTTTCGACGGCAAACAAAGTGCCAAAGAGATCGAACATTTCTTATGGGACGTGAAGCAGTACTTTGCAGCAATAAAGGTGGCTAATTTGGAGAAGGTGTCGATTATAACAATGTATTTAGTGGAGGAGGCAAAGCTATAGTGGAGAACAAGAACCTCCAACAACATCAGTATGGGTAGACCTCCCATTGACACTTGAGAGAAGATGAAGAAGGAGCTAATGGATCAATTTCTCCCCAACAACACTTCATGGCTTATGAGGAAAGCTTTGAAGAGGTTGAAGAACAAAAACTCAATGCGGGCATATTTGAGGAAATTCACATCTTTGATGTTGGACGTATATAACATATTGAAGGAGGATAAGTTGTTTAACTTTATAAGTGGCTTACAAGGTTGGGCACAAATGGAACTTCGAAAGCAAAATGTGAAAGACTTTCCAAGCACGATAGCAGTTGTGGATGCCTTTAGACCTCCAAATGCCACCATCGATTTGAGCTAGCTATAAGAGCAAGAAGAATGGTGGAACACAGAATGGTTCGAAGAAAGCTAGGAGAAAGTAAGTGAATCTTCTCAAGTTAATTCCCAGAAACATTAAAAACGAGAAATTGCTTATCTCATTTCTAAAGGGCCACATTTTTCTCGAGAATTCCCAATACTGAAGGTAAGTGAAGAGCAAGTAAATTCCATAATTGCAAAGGGTCAACAAGAGGTAAAGGAGGACTCGACGAAAGAAGTCTACCTTAGTAGCAACTATTTTGGGCACAATGGACCTTTAAAAGGAGCGTTCAAACAAAAGCAAGAATAAACTTGATGGATAGGGAATATAGTATGTGCGAGATGTGCCAATGATAAAGGAGTCTTTAAGAAAGCCACATTTGGAGGAGCGTCCATAAATTATTTTGACGAGGGTGTCGCTTTCTTCTATAAGGGTGGATTGTTAGATCCCTAAGTTGTGATAGCAGAATTATGTGGGCAGTGGCGAGCCTTGATCAATGTTTGACATGAAAAAAATGGAACAAAGCAAAGACTTACAAGGAGACAAGGATGAAAAGGGGAAACATCAAGTGTTAGCAAGCATTGGTACACGTTAGTGGAAATCTTTGATGAAATGCAATATTTAGATGTGAGACCAAAAGAAGGCTTGAGATGGACGTCAGTTGGAAGGTAACTGGATCACATGCATGATGGGAATATGTGAGAGTGACAAGATAACTTAGTAAGTAAATCAAGCATGGTGCGAGTTTTGGGACAGTTTTGAATCTTATATGAGCTGACTTCGCTAAAGCTAGGTTCTTGAGGGATTAAGAACTTAGTGTGAGCTCAAATAGACAAACCATAGCTAATGGAGTTAGCATAGGAAATCATTGGATGGACCAATGTGCTATTGGCTTGTATGACTCATCATTAATGGATAGAGATGAGGAGATCTTAGATGATGTGGCAGATAAGATCACAGTGGATAAACATCAACTTTAAGAGATAAAGAGCATATGGAAAATCATCTGAAGATAGAGGAGATCTTCATAGATATGGATATATCATTCTTAGATAGATGTAATCTTTTATCTTATTATTATGATGTAGCTTAATCCTATTAGACAGAGTCCCGATTGGATGGCGATGTCATTCTATTGGTTAGTGTGATGTAATCTGATAAGGATAAGACGTGATTTTAGCTAGTGGAGTTCTATTAGGATTCTAACTTGGTCATTTAGATATGCCCATAAATAGCTTATTTGATCCTTGCTCTTCTGCGAGAGAGACACAGAAAGGGAGATTAAGAGAGAATCTTTTGTATATTTTGAGGGAAGTAATAAAGGTTGATGTTTGTTTTATCTCTTTCTTATTCTTATTATTGCCATGAATATTTAGTTCTTTCGTAGTTTTCTTGTAAGGGTGTAGGAGTTAAATGTTGCGACGGTTATGAGGCATTCTAGGACAAGTAGGTTAGTCGACAATTACGAGATAAGGGTGAATCTTGCTTTAACAGAGCTAAATGAGATTGTTGTACAAAGGGTTTGGCACAACTAGCAGATAAGTTGGTGCTTGAAGGAAAACCTTTGTAACATCTTCCACAATGTCTAAAACCACAAAGTCTATAGGAATTAAATGCTTATCAATTTTGATACATACATCCACCAATTGCAAGGAAAATGTGATGGGTTTTAGATCCCCTATCTTAGGCTTTTTACAAATAGACAAGGGCATATGACTAACACTTTTTATTAAATAAAATAAAACATGATCAAAGAGGAAGCAATTTAATTTAAATCATGGCTCTACAATCCTCAGTCAAAGTTACACATGCAAACTCCTCAAGCTTTCTTATTATAAATATTATATCCTCAAAAAACTTACTATATGATGGCATTTGTTTCAAAGAGTCTCTAAATGGGATATCAATATACAACTTTTAACGAACTTATAAAAATTTTCCAAATTGTTTATCGAGTTTATCTTTAACCAATATTTAGAAGAAAGACACAAACAATGATAGGTGTGAATTATAGTGTTTTTTATAGGTGTTAGAATGTATTTTTTAATGTTTTTTATAGGTGTTAGAATGTATTTTTTAAATAGATGATAATTATATGCTTATGACTTACATTAAATGTTTTTTGTGTTTTTTATTGATTGTTGTCGATGACAAGAATTTGATCTTAATTGTATGTTTTAGAGGTTGTTTGATGTGTTTAGTAGTGGGTGCTGATAGGAAAAATTGAAGAAAAGATGAAGAAAAGGTTAGAAAATAATATATAGCATGATCATGCATGAAGTAGTAGCAGGTTGGAAAGCCTCTGACATGATCATGCATCTTGTGAAAGAGATTTAGAGCAATTCTATGAACAATCGTGCAAAAAACTTTTCTAGATGATAAGTTTTTTATACTTTTGACAATTTAGTGCCATATTTGGAATAAAAACACATGGAAAACCCCTAGATAAAACCTTAGAAGGCTCAAGATAAGAAAAAAAACATAATTGAAGGCTAGAAAAGCATTAAAAAAAGGATATTGAAATAGCAAAATCTAAAAAGAGTTGCAGTTTCTAGTTCAAGGCAAAGAAGAAAAGACATCCAGATTCAATTCTATACTCTTTTCTTTTATTACTTTGCTTTCGTTGAATATTAATGATGATTCAATTGCATATATGGTTACAGTTATGGATTGCTAAATTCCTTTTAGGAATTACTCTTGATTTATTTGTTAAAATTTACATTCTTAGTTTAGTGAAATATGTTTGTGATGTTTATTACTTTATATTCAATTTGAATCAATAGATTAGAATGGATCATTTGCGATGTATTGCAGAATAAGAGCTCGTACCTCAATTGACCTATAAAAATTAAACTAATAGGAAATTTAGGAGAAATCTTAATTGTTTATTAGTTGTCTATAGGATTGCCTTAAATCCAGTTACATAGTTAAGAAGAGTTTTGATAGATCGAGAGGTCACAATTCAATATCTATATATTTTAATTGAGATTACTTGATTAGATCTCAAGAGAGGGTAATAATAATTATTGTATACCTAGGATTAATTAGTATCAAATCAGGAAGGTAAAGTGAAAACAAGTAAAGATATAAGTAATTCCTAGTTTTCATCATTGATTAATCAATCAATTCACTATCACCTAATTCATTCTTTAAATAAGGATTGCTATCTCCCTGACCAACTTGTGCTCCATTAAAGTTGAATTGCTCCATGTTGTTGTTTTCCCCTAAGAAGTAATCAGTTGTGACATAGCTCTCTTTTCCATATGACTCATATTCGTGTTGCATTGTTGTGTCTAGAGAGGAAGAGGAGGCTTTCAGACTATTCAATTGCTTGGCTAGGTTGTCGATCTCAACCTAAAATTTTGTTATTGAATTTGTAGCAATCATTTCTCCTGGGTCCCAAAAGCTTGACTGCTTTCTACTTCATTTTAATGTCTAAAGACAACTAGTGTATGCCATATCTTCTAATAGATCGTATGTTGCTTTAACTATTTTCCTTATGAATGATCCTCCAGTAACTATGTCTATGGTACTCCTTGTGGATGGATTAACTCCAGTGTAGAAGGTTTGCAATAGGAATTTATTGGGTAGGTTATAATGAGGACAGCTCCTTTGTAACTCCTTATACGGCTCCTACGCTTCATATAAAGACTCCCCATTATTTTTCTAGAAATTGATAATTTCCTTTATTAGTCTTATTGTCTTGTTTAGAAGGAAATACTTATCTAGAAAAACTCATACCAACAACTCCTAAATTGTGAAGTTAGAGGGTGGATAGAATTCAACAAGGCCTTAGCTCGATCCTAAAGTGTAAAAGGAAAGAGCCTCATCCTAACAACATCCTCCGACATTCGAATATATCAGAAGGTGTCACAAATTTCTAAGAAATTAGCTAAATTAGTATTGGGATCCTTATTGGCTAACTTATAGAATTACACGTTAGTTCGCAACATGTTTAGTAATGATGGTTTGATCCCGAACATATTCACTTGCACCGGTGGTCACGTAATCATTTAACGATGGGAATTGATTTATAGCCTCATAAAGTCCTTAAGGGTCCGTCGCTCTTTATGATGTATTTCCTCCACCATCATTCTTTCCATCTCTTTTTGGCATTCAACTCTTGAGATTCCCCATTGTCATCTGGTGATATCCAAGTTGATGTGTTGTTTACTTTATACCCAGCTTCTCTTTTTTCACAAAATAAGGTGAAAAAACCTTAGAATACAAAAGTTAAACTAATCTACGACTCCCCAATAATGGTGCCAAAAACTTGATCGTGTCATTTGAGCTTTAAAATTTATAAGCGCTCAAATACGTTAATCGCACAATTCGCGACTATAGTATAAGAGGTGTCAATCCCATGAGGAGGGGGAATAATCTAATCCTAAAATCCAAGGTCAACAATATATAATAAACTCAAAATAAACAATGCAATGGAAGTAATAACAAGAATTGAATTCATCCTCTTAAATTAGAAATTAAACACTAAGGAATTAACAATTAAGAAATAAGCACACACAATGGAAATCAACCAAAGATTTTACCAAGTTATGAGAAAGAGGATTTTACTTATCATTAATGCTAACCTAGTCGATTATATGTCAATAGAGTATCAGTTTTAGATTGCCCTAATGCTGATTACTCTCTCTCAAATTATAACCATTAAATCCTAAATTGTAAACCCTAATCAAATTATGAAATTTGCAATCTCTTAATTCACAAATTATCCAAAACCTAATTAGATTTGAAGTACTCTAATAAACTATTGGAACATCACATAAGATCTCTCTCTGTATAATTACTAATATGATTTATCACGATTTAATTGTGTTTCATTTAGTTCACCCTCTCATTTTATTACCAAATTATGCAAGAATGTAATTAAATCACAACATTCATTTAAAAAACACAATCGACAAGATTATCATTAAATCAAAATAAAATCCCGAAGGAGAGTTAAAACATCGTCATCATTCTCTTATCTATTATCATATAATCCATCCCAACTTTACACATGAATAAAATTGAAACCAAAAGGAAATAGACACTTAGAATGGACGATCTGGGAAGGCAACATTGTCGAAAAAACTCCTGATCTGAGAAGCATGTCGATATTACTTCTTCTTCCTCCTTCTTCCTCTTCCTCTTCATCTTTCTCTCTTTAGGTTTTTCAACAGTTACTGTTGGAAGTTCTCTCCTTTTTGCCTCTTTATATTTTTTTATACCCTTTTATGTTTTGGGTAACCCTAGGTTTTTCTATGGTCCGAAAGGTCCAAAAAATCCCTAGAAACATAGACTTCGTCAGTGTCTGCGTATTTTCCTGACACAAGCTCAATTGTAGCCCTGCATGCTACAATTGTGGCTCACATATAAGCCTTATGTAAAAGTTGTGGCATGCTACCCATGATTGTGGGCCATTCCCTGAGTTTCTGTTATGGTTGTGGCATGCAGGCCACGATCGTAAACCAAACCTGGAGCTTCTGTCATGATCATGATAGGCAAGCCATGATTGTGATCCTATATTGTGACTCGGATTCCCTCCAAAACTCCTCTTCTCTTTGATATTGACCCTCAAACACTAACAAACACATCAACGTACCTCAAAAACATAATATTTAAGCTCAAAGACTTGTACTAACCATAAAACACTTAAAACACAAATAAATCACAAACTAATACAATTTAAACCTAAACACATTAATGGCTAAACACATATCAAACTATGCCCTAAAATAGGATGCAATTTACACTTATCAGCACACATTTGTGATGCGTGTCGATTCGATTACTTAGCTACATCACATTCTCAATAGGATACTAACTCTATTCATAATCTGAAGGCCAGTGGAATAGTTATTTATTTAAAATTTACAAACATTTTTTTAATTAATTAATATGTACCTTGTTGCTTTAGTTACTTGTTTTCATGAAAAAATACTAAAAAAGATACTTAATAAAAAGACCTAAAATTATGAATGAATATGACAACTTATAGGGTGATAAACTAACACTGATTCCTTATTAACTTACATATTTTTGCCAAAGAACCCAAATCACTAATTTCACAAGCTAATGACTCTTCACAACCTAATAGATTATGTTCAAAATTAAATCAATTTCAATCCATATAGGCTATTGATACTGTTGATGGTAAAACCTATCTACTTGTTTTATGTTCAAAAACTGCAAGTGCATAGGTCGTGACCTATAGTAAAAAGAGCGGATATCGATCCCACAGGGATTGATGCCTAGACAAAACTTTGTTTAAGAAACTAAATTGTGAAATGCAAATAATCTAAAAATTTAAATTAAAATTAAAATAGGCTAATTTAAACAATAGACACTACCGCAATTGTAGAAAATCTGACTTTAAGAATTGAAATACTAGAGATTACTTTTTCCTTATTTTTTCTCCCTCATATTTTATTGATTGAATTGTGTCTCACCCTAGATTTTCGAATGTACTAATTACCCTCTCTTAAGGTGTAACTATTTTTCCCTAATTAAATTAACAGGAATCGATTGAATGATCCCTCAACCTACCCAATGACTCTACCAATTCAACTAGTTATTAAGCTATCCTATAGGTTATCAATTGACTAACCAAGATCTCTCTTCTAATTATTCAATTGACATAATGATTGCTAGTTTATAGGTCGCCAACTCTCTTTGTACAATCCTACATGAATCTCATCTCACTCACTCTCTCGATTTGTTGCAAGATGACAAATAAGAACAACAATCATCAAGACACTTCATTCAGTCCAATAAAATATGAGTTTGAAAAAATAATTCAAAAGCAATCCCTAATATGAAATTAGCCTAACATGATCTTCATAACATCATTAACAATCAAATAAACCATTTTTACAAAGAAAGGAAGAAATGAAAGTGACAGAAAATTGAATATAAGACTCTTTCTCTCCTTTGACAAAATCTGGAATTTTTGTGTTGATGTGCTATTTTGTCCAATCTTGATGATGATCCGTGTCTTCAATCCTTCCCTAATGCTCCAAACGTGTGTTCTCCACTCAAGGATGGTTTTTCTATAGGTGGGTTTCGTCTTCGTCAAAGATGGAGGCTTAATGATGTTTTATAGTCCAAATATCATAGGTTTAATGAAGCCTCGTAGATTGCCTCGAATTACAATTCCCATGTCGTGTGGGAATTATAAACATAACCACTCTTCATTTTTGTAGTGATTTCCCACATCTGTAGGAATTTTCCTGATTCCCACGAACGTGGGAATTTTTCCCAGATGAACTCCTCTTGTCTTCTCTTCTTTAATCTCTTGTTCATCCTCCAAGTTGCTCCCTTTTATTTCCTACAAAAAAATTAATTAATTCTTACCTTCAATTAGCATCAAACATACAAGAACAACATTGAAAATCAAACTTAATGAAAACATGCAAAATGAATCATAAACTAGAATAACAAACAACAGTTATGCTAGAAAACACATGCCAATTACCTATAAAAACATATCCTAATGCACACCTTTCAACATCCCCACACTTGAATCTTTGCTTGTCATCAAGCAAAATAAATAAAACCAATCTATTCTACCACTTCATTTTTGCATAGATTAAAACATACAATCCCTCAAATTCAAGCCAACTCAAATATCAAGTTAATGCACATATCATGAATACTTTTTCATTGGTGCATATAAGAAAACTCACAATTGGCACAATCACTCAAAGATAAGTAAAGATGCACAAATGAATCTTCCTTACAATTTTTACTCATTTTTCTCAAGTGTTTAAGGGTTAGTGTTTTGCTCAACTTCCTATATGAAACTACACTACCATAGGTTTGCTAATACACTAATTCTCCTCTACAATGATTGCATACATAAATAGATCAAAAGGACTTGTTTAGGGTTACAATGATTGCATGCATAAATAGATCAAAAGGACTTATTTAGGGTTGTAATGTGGTGAGGGTTAAAGTGGCTCAAAAGAAATGGAAAAGGGTTAAGCGCAAGCATAAGTAAAGTACAAAGCGGATAAAAATGGGATAACTAAGCATAACTACAAGATATATAAATATAACTGATATTCTGCGTTTATTAATCTTATTCACTTGTTCTTCCTTTTTCTTTTATTTAATTTTTCTTTCTTTTTTTCTTTATTTTTCTTCATACATGGAAGAACTATGGATCAAAACTAACACCATATATATTGTAGTCCACAGGCAGAAATATACTCAAGTTGTCTTGGTAAAAATTTCACACAATCCTAACTAATATTTTACTTAATACTCTACTAAGCTTGTGAAAAGGGTAGGATAATAGGGGTTAAAGTTTTAAAATTTAAGATGTTTTCAAGGAACAAAAAGTTAAGGCTCAAAAGGGGGTAGCAAGGGATAATTAACGGGTAGGTCATTTAAGCCAAGGGTTAACACAAAAAGGGCCTAGATCATCTCTATTAAGCATGCATCCCGTAGAATCAAACCAATTCAAAGCAAGTTCTGAAGGTATTAACCTATAAAAGTACACTCAACAAAGAATTGAAATAACTATAGATGAATTCATATGGCTCAATCCTCACTTTAGCTCAGTTGAAAACTCAATTTGCATCTATACACTACCTCTTTATTCAAATGTCAATTTGTGACTAAGATTATGTAACCAACAACTTTTCATCTCTCTATATGGTTCACTTTCTACTCAAGTAGCCTAATATGAGTTCAAACATGCATTCAATCTAATTCCAATTACATGATAGAATCTCATGGCAATATTTATTTGATTGACTCAAGTGTAGTTCCATTGCTAACACAAAGCACATACAAAATGCCTAAACATGCATCCTATTCAACACAATGTAAAAGAAAAAATTCAAGACCTTTGATGTCACCCCATACTTAAAGATCACATTTTCCTCAATGTGACAAGTCAACAACCAAATAAAGGGGAATGACATTAAACCATACAAAAATGAAAACAAACCAAACAAAACAAATTAAAACAAACAAATGATATTAAAGCAAACATAAGATATTGCAATCAAACCAAAATTAAAGAAATTAGAACTAAACAAAAGACATATCACATAACCCCATAATATGAAACCAAGTACACATGAAAAGAAATTCAATCACAAACAAGACATAAAAAAATTTAAAAATTTAAAGAAAAGCTTATTTTGAAAATGGTGGCACCAGTGATGGTGTAGGAGCTTCAAAATTGTTCCTCCGATAGAAATTGAGGAACCTCCTTTTCAAACTACGTTGCTCTTTATGTACTATCCACATTTGTGTGTTAAGCTCATTTAGTTAAGATGTCATATGTTGTTGGTTGGAGGCTATTTGTTCAAGGGTTTGTAAGAGTTGGTCAGCCCCTGCTGGCACGTTAGGTTCTGCTGCTTCTACTTCATCCTCTGGATCCTGAGCTACTCAAGATGTAGAATGTCAGGATGCAAGTGTACTAATGCTTCTCCTATTTTTCACTGCAATACGCGTCTGAGGATTACAGACTTTCATAGAATGAAGCTCCAAAATCATAGGACGCCTCAAAATGATATGTCAAACATATCATGTGGTGTTGTACGCTTCTCTTCCAAATTATGGTTATAAAAACGAGCTAAAGTAGTAAAAATGTGCCCCATTCCAAATTATGAACTTTTCTTATTGACAACACTAATAATTGATCCAAAACTTCTAAAAAGTGTGTTGATTCTAACCTTGAGATCTATGCACCATAAGAAGAAAAGTTCTTTATCCGAACATTTGCTACTTTGAATTTTATTAAACACAGTTAAACATATAATTTATGCAATATCAAATGTTCAACACTACATATTAAAGCATTCGGTGTATTGTGTAAATCAAAACTATCATCTCCTGTTAAAATTTTCCAATAGGCATCCACATCAAAATCAATATGATCATCTAAAACTTTTGTGTTTTGGAAATCGAAAAGATGATGCATGACATTATAATCCAGTTTGTACACATCACCGGATAATCTAAACCAAAAGACATCCATTTTTGGGGTGTAACAGACAGTAAATCCAATTGTCATCATAGAGTGAATATGCATGTCACATCGGATGAACCTATTCCATCCTATGTTGTCAGCTAGTCGTTCAATCTTTTTCCTCACTTCTATGTTCTCTAACAATTCAAAATCAAAATATATAGGAGTGATTATTCCCCTATTCCTAAAATCACAGAAGTGCATACCTTCATCTTTCGAGTAAATCGAGAAGGGAGATTGGTAATTTGCCACCAAATTGCTTTTGCCTTCACCAAAAACTTGACAGCGCACCAAATTGCTTTTTGAGCCATCTTCTTCTTCGATGCCATTATTATAGAAAAGCCTACAAGAATAAGAGAGAGAAAGCGAAATTCGAGCTTTGGAGAGAGAGAACAAAAAAACTTACCTAAATCCTTATTGTTTGGAAAGATTAATGCATGAAAAAAATGAAAGAATAATAAAATAATTGAAGAAAATAACAAGAATCCAAAGGGAGATTGAAGAGTTTTAGGGAGTGCGAGGAGAGAAATTCGTGGGTAAGAGGTAGAGAGTATGAAAATTTGAAGATAGGGTGAGGGAAAAAAATGGGAGGGAAACTTCCCTCCGGTGTAGGATTCCCATGCTCGTGGGAATTCTCACAATTATTTCTGAAGAGGATTCCTACGTTCGTTGGAATCACCACAATTCCCACGGACGTGGGTTTTCTCTTCAGAAACTTTTTGGAGAGATCTCCCACGCTTGTGGAAATCACTTCAATTTCTAAGAATGTGGGAATTGGTGATCCTCACAATTCCAAACCTTCTTCTAAGCTTAAATGAATTCTCCATGATCCCAAAACCTACAAACACATCAAGATAATATCATCAACAAGATTTTTGAAAAGAAAACAAATTAAAATCCAAACAAAATCAACATGAACATCAATCAAACTCAATTCAAAAATGATTATAACTAAAGAAAGCAAACAAACAAATAGGTAGACAAAACAATCAAAAGAAAATAGAATTTCATGAGTTTCCTCCCATGCAGCACTTCTTTTAACATCGGTAGCTCAATGCTCTTCTTTCAGTGGAAACTCATCCAGGGTTAATTATAAGTGGCTTTCTTCCACCTTTTTTGATCAACTTCGATTTTGTAGCCTATAAGTAAGCTACAAATTGTAAAAGGAATAGAACGACAATATTGATAAAGTTGAGCAAACCAATTCATTTCATCAATGTCCTTTTCATTAATAAATTGTCAATAAAATATGGAACAATAAAACTCCCTAAATCTTCCATCGAATCAAACAATTTATTCTGTATGAAGGTGAGTTGCTCTCTCTCTTCCTTGATCACCTTCGTCTACTCTACTTCTTCCTCTTCACGAATAGAGACTTTCATAACTTCTTCAAACTTGATGTCTATTATCATCTGTTATTTGTTCATTTGTTCTTCAGAAGATTTGAACACATCAATTGTCTTGAATGAGCTACTATCCTTTGGATTTTTAGATACATCATTCATATTAAATGTCTCTTGATCATCATCAATCCAAAATATATAATTCTTTTCATGAACATCTACCTAAGCTTTTTCAATGTTCACCTTTGGTATATCAAGAACTGGTGAATAATAGGGAGGGTTGCCATTCTTTTCTTCAATCTCTTTTTTCATCTCTTGTTCTTCAATAAAGTAAGGTTCAGCATGGTATTCCGCTGGTTCTTCTAGCTCTTCCTCATTCTTAAGTGTAATGGCCTCATATTGCTCTAGTTGATGTAATTCCATATTTCTCAGAGATTTTCCACACTTTTCTTATAAAATTCAAGGGAAAGTTGTCTTACTTGAATCTCTAGGTTGTGAATAGAAGCGGCATGATTTTCAAGAATTTGATCGAATTTCTTTTCCAGTCTCTTCTAACCTTCCTCCTGGCTGGAAAATATCCTCTTCTGGTTCTCTTCCTGAGCTGCCAGTTTGAAATCAAACATCTCCGTAAACTTGTCAAACTTACTTTCCATCACTCCAATTCGATCTTAATGAAATTTAAATAGGTCTTGATGCCCCATGTGAGTACTTGCATTGTTAAACTAATACAAATCTAGGTGGTTCTGCCATCCCGCAGTGTATGTGCTCTAATAAAAATTGGTACTTTCCCAGCCATACTACGCTTCATTATAATTTGCAAAAGTTCCTTGCTCCCTATAATAATTATCTTCCATCATTGCTCTTTAAATTTCTCATTCCTCATTCTAATATGTCTTGAAATGTCTCTACTTTACATCCCAAACTTCTTTACTAATTTTTGTTGATCTTTGTGTACTCCTTGTGTTCATTTACCTGCAAATACATAAGGAAAAGTATCAAAAACTCTTAAATCAAAGTAATGTAAATCAAACACGATGCTTAACAATCAATCCTTGGCAATGGCGCCAAATACTTGTTGATGGTAAAACCTATCTACTTGTTTTATGCTCAAAAACTGCAAGTGCACGGGTTGTGACCTGTAATAAAAAGACCAAATATCGATCCCACAAGGATTGATGCCTAGCCACCGCTTAATTTAGACACAACTTTGTTTAAGAAACTAAATTTTGAATTGCAAATAATCTAAAAATTAAATTAAAATTAAAAGAGACTAATGTAAACAATGGACAATACTGCAATTGCAGAAAATCTAAATTCAAGAATCGAAATGTTAGAGATTACTTTTTCCTTATTTTGTCTCCCTCCTATTTTATTGATTGAATTATACCTTACCCTAGATTTTCAAATGTACTAATTATCCTCTCTCAAGGTGTAACTATTTTTCCTTAATCAAATTAATAAGAATTGATTGAATGATCTCTCAACCTACCTAATGACTCTACCGATTCAACTAGTTATTAAGCTATCATATGGGTGATCAATTGACTAATCAAGATCTCTCTTCTAATTATTCAATTGACATAATGATTGCTAGTCTATAGGTTGTCAACTCTCATTATACAATCCTACATGAATCTTTTCTCACTCACTCTCTCGATTTGTTGCAAGATGACAAATAAGAACAACAATCATCAAAGACACTTCATTTAACCTAATAAAATATGAGTTTTGACAAAATAATTCAAAAGCAATCCATAATATGAAATTAGCCTAGTATGGTCTTGATAACATCGTCAATAATCAAATAAAACTTTTTTACGAAGAAAGGAAGAAATTAAAGTGAAAAAAAATTGAATATAAGACTCCTTCTCTTCTTTGCCAAAATCTGGAATTTTTATTTTGATGTGCTATTTTTTCCAATCTTGATGATGATCCTTGTCTTCAATCCTTCCTCAATGCTCCGAACATGTGTTCTCCACTTAAGGATGGTGTTTCTATAGGTAGGTGTCCTATCCCTCGAAGATGGAGGCTTAATGATGTTTTCATAGTCCAAAAATCCTAGGTTTAATGAAACCTTGCAGATTGCCTTGGATTACAATTCTCATGCCCGTGGAAACCTGCATTATTCCCACGAGCATGTGAATTATAAATAGAACCACTCTTTATTTCTGTAGTGATTTCCCATGTCTGTGGGAATTTGCCTGATTCCCATGTCTTCTTTAATCTCTTGTTCATCCTCCAAGTTGCTCCCTTTTATTGCCTACAAAAAAATAATCAATTCTTATCTTCAATTAGCATCAAGGACAACACTGAAAATCAAACTTAATGAAAAAATGCAAAATGAACCCTAAACTAGAACAACAAACAACAATTATGCTAGAAAACACATGCCAATTACCTATAAAAACATATCCTAATGCACACTTATCAGATACATTCACACAATTCACAATATGCAACCTAAACACACTAATATAATGGTATGAAAAAATTGCATTCAAAGCAAAACACACAACCCTCCCCACACTTGAACAACACATTGTCTTCAATGTGAGAAGGATACAAACAAACACACATAGAAGGAAGTAACATAAAAAATTAATTAAATTAAATTAAAATTAAAATTAAAATAAAAGGGATAGAAACAAAACCTTACGGTGATGGAGGTGACGATGGTGAGGGATTGAGAACAAATCTACTGGACACTTGAGATTGTTGTCTTACCTTGGAACTGCTTAAAGAGAGCGAGATAAGTAGTGATCCCAAATCAATTCAAATTATTAAATTTTTATTTAAATTTCAAAACAATTCTAGCTAAACATAAAAATTCCAATCAAACTATTAAATGTGCTAATTTATGGTCATTATCTTGACCTTAGATCTTTGAAGGTGTCTTTAATTGTTCGAATAGAAGGAAATCACTTCCTTGTCCTTGGCAATCACTCCTCTGAGGTATAGTTTGTAATAATGGTCACTAACCTTAAAATTTTCCTTGTTAGCATTTTCCAATTTAAGGGCTCCATGAATGAAAACTTGAATAACCGCAAAAGGTCTACTCTATCGATATTTTAGCTTCCCTGGAAATAGCCTCAACCTTAGGTCTTTGATGTCTGGGGCATTGATTTTAGGGTCCATTCCCATCATCAATGGGGAACATGTACATTCTGGTGGGAGTCGATTATGTTTTGCATTGGGTTGAAGCGATAGCATCTCCAACCAATGATGGGAAGGTTGTGCAAAAGTTCATTAAATGCCTATTTCATCGGTTTGGAGTGCCACGTACAATAATAAGTGATGGAGGCACACATTTATCATATTTTACTTCAAACTTGTCTGATTGAATCCACTTCACGTACGTTGGACAACCCCAAACTTTCGTATGAGAAAGATAGTGTAACATCCCGTTTCCATACAAAGGGTTGAACCATAGAAATTGGTACATGGGAGATCAATCGGAGAAATTAGGAAAACACATCTCATGCTCATGCAGTATATAATATACATATATACGTGAACAGTGATTTTCACACATGAAAAATGATTGTATATGCATTCATGACATTTTCCCGGTATAATTGTGAATAAATGTGAATTTTGAAAAATATACTTTGTGTATATAAAAATTGTATTGGAGATGGTGATAGTGGTTTTCTAATTTTTAGAGAATTTTAGAAATTTTTTGGAAATTTTTCAGGGTCGTTTTCGGACTAGAAAAACTGTCAAGTGACAAAATAGGGGTTTACCGGTAGTGGAAATGACTGTCCAATGGCACTGGAAACTTAGACGTATGAAATTAAGAATTTTTAAATTGAGTCATTGGAATTTTGGAGAAAAATTGGAAATTGAATTGGGAAGAAAATGAAGAGAGGTAATGAGAGTGTGACATGTGGCAAGTGACACATTTCACTTGCCTACATGTCCACCTTACATGACAAAGTCATATATTTAAGAGTGTTTCACGACACTTCTAATTGCTTCCTTCTTATTAAGTGTGTAGTGTTTTTTGAAGGTGATTTTGCAACATCCGAAGCTCCTCTCCTCCTTTTTCTTCTTGAAATTTTGATCATTTCTTCTCCACTTTTCCACACCTT
>JANQBM010000221.1:28073645-28088321 GCA_025594535.1 Erythroxylum domingense
TTATATAAATTAAAAGAATTATATATATATATATATATATAATTCTTTTAATTTATATAAATTGATGTTGTTTAACAGTGTTTATAGTAATTATTGATTTACTGCTAATTATATTTTTCATTATTTATTATGATATTGTGACTAATGATAAGAGAATTATGTATTGATATCTTTGCGACTTTTGATTTCTATTTTGCTACATTGTTTTGTACCTAGACTTTTTGCTTGTCCACCTAGATTTCAACAACTAAAATTGATAGAAATAAGTTATTAGGACCTAGATTACAACAACTATAAAATTGATATGAATAGGTTATTAGGAGAGTAAGAGTAAGGCTTCAATTCTACTGTTGTTTTCTATCAAGAATGACATATGTGAAACTCTCTTACCAAAAACATCTTCACCATGAACGAAGCTTAAACATTTTATAAGTATAAAATATGTTTAAGAAATATTTCAATTATTTTTTATCATCATTAAAATACTTATTATTTAAAACCTTTATTTGAATGAAACATTTAATTAAAATAACTCTGGCTGAGATCTTTTGAAAATTGACCTAAGTTTTTCAATACGTCAGCCGGGATTTCAATATTGTAGGGTGTCAAAACAATTCCATCTATGTTGACTAATCATTGAAACTAGTTTTTTTTATAAAAAATTTAAGATTGTTGTCATTTTAGTTAAGCACAAGTATTAGGTATGGAAGAAGTGTTTGATCTCTACTGTTGTGTAGTCATCTTAATAATGAAAAAAAAAAGTTATTGAAGTCAAATAAGATCCTGAATTTCTCAGAAAATGTAGTAGTCAAGTCCTATTTTCTTCATTAAAAGATTAAGATGAACATGAAAGTATTTATTATTTCATTTTTCTAAAGATTTTTCCCGGTACTTCTTCATAATGATTTGATTGAAAATTTAAAATAAGTGGTTGATTATTGTGCATGTCACAGACTTTATAAGTAACCACGATAGGATTCAATAGTTGATTTGATAATTTGTTTTTCTTTATAAACAATCATAATAGACTTTAATAATTGATGTAAGGTTTTCAACTCGTAGTTGATGGCTATCATATTCTCGACTTACAAGAAAGCTTTTTCTCATTAATTTTTGGTATCTTTTATATTTGTTTAGTGTCGTATATTTGAATCTTTACAAGTATATTTTGATAACTAATCCCATTTATATTAATAAATCAAAGTCGTGCAAGCTTTGAAATACTAGTATTGATATTCATGTGAGAAGTCCATACACAAGTAAGATCAAGCTTTAGAAGCAAGACTAGAAGAACTGTTCCCGTAGTTTAAAAGCTTTAGGATAACTATATAGTAGATATATATTTCCTTACGATGATCTCTTACTTGCTTGGTATTACTCATCATTAATAAACACATTAAGGAAAGAATTATTTGAATTAGCATGTATATATCTGGAGTTTTGAATATATTTTTTGTCATGAACACAAGAATTTTGTCATCACTAAAAAGGAGAAATTGCGAAACTACGAGGGATTCAATCTTTAACTTTGATGACAAAACATGATAATGCTAATTAATACGCTTTTTGAAATTAAGATTAGAAATATTTGATGGAGGCATGTTCACTTTAGAGAGACGGCCTATGAAGAAGTATGAAGTTGAAGCCCATTCTAAAAAGTTGTCAAAAAGAGCAGCTTTATGCACATCGATTATAATTAGTGCGTCAGTAGACTGTTAGACAAGCAGAGCAGCTGAGAGGCTAAGCGATTATTTCAGAACATGCAAATCCATCGAGCGTTTAAGCAGATGGGATGTAGAACAACTATAAAACGGACGACAACATGTAAATCGGGTGAGTGCTTGAGTAAATGAGGCTATGAGCATAATGGAAACATACTAATGATTGTTGAGCAATTAAGAGATCAAATCCTCCGTACTTACTAGTTTATACTAACTTTATTTCACGCGATCTTATTCACATAAATATGTAGAACTTAAAAAAATGTATAGATAAAATCGCATAGAACAAAATTAGTATAGATTAGTAAGTACGGAAGATTTCGTTCCCCAAATAGATGGGCAGATGAGCAACTGAGCAAGTGCCAGAAGACTACACTGTAGCTAGCGACTGTCAAAAGATTAATACCCTTGGAGCCTGTTTAGTTTCACTCATGATTTTGATTTCTTTTTCTTGTTTTCAAATTCGTAAGAAAAATATTTCTTTAGTTCAATTTTTAGGCTATCTTTTTGTTTCTGATTTATTCTTTTTATAATAATTTATGAAAATTTCAAAAAATAATTTTAATTTTCTGTTTTCTTTTCTATCGTAACATGATTTTATTATCAAATAAATAAATAATAATTAATATTAATATTAATATTAATTAAAATTTTAATTATTTAGTTGTTCATTTAAATAAAATATGATAAATTTATTACGAATATGTATTAATCAATATTATCTAAGATACCAACATAAAAATTAGTTACTTAATTAATTCATAAAATATATTTATCTCTAACTTCTACTTAGTATTTATTATTATTATTAGTAATAAAATTTTTGTTGTTACCCTAATGACATATGAGAGGGGATGCATTACTTGTATTTATTTTTCAATATTTTTTAGATTAATGAATGAATTACATATTGGAACTAATTATAGGAAATTGATATATGATAATTACTAAGAAATCATAACAATAGTTAAAAGATAGTAGGAAAAGAGAAACAAAACGATTTATTGTGATTTGGTTAAACGACTATTAGCCTACATTCACTCTCCAAATTTCACTCGAGAATTCTCTTCAATGGTATCAGAGCAACTTTTTAGTGATATTTTCTTTACCACAAGTGAGGAGGAACACCTACAATCATCTTGCTTGCCATAGTTAAAGATTAACCCTTTGTAACTCTTGTTCAGGGTTAAGAGGAGCCCTCACAAAATGTACCTCAAGTAATTTCTCCAATTGCAATAATTATACAACTCAGAAACTTCTTCTCTAACTCATGTTAACGAACAAAGGCTCAATATGTATTATATGATGCACACATACAATTTCTGGCCTCTTAAGGGTTTTAGAAAATATTTATCACATAAAATTACTCTCAAAACTCATATATAATATATTTATACTAAAAAAACCTAAAATAATTGTTATAAACAAAAAATAGTCGTCACAATGACTAGTAACAATGATAATAGCCAAAAAAATGTTGGAAAAGAGAAGTTCTTCTCCTTCTCTCTAGGTGTAGGACTGGTATGACTTGATCTTCTTTCATTTTCACTCCTAATTTCACCTCCATCTTTGTATTTTTTGTACTCTCAAATTCACATCAATCAGCTTTCATTTTAACAAGGATTTCCATTAATTTATCTCTAAGACTTACCTCCTCTTCTTCTTCTATTGGGAGCTCTTTTTGAAATGTCCCTTCATTCATGAAGCTAACTCTTATTGTTTGTTCACTCAAATTTGTGTCAGCCAATGTTGATTGCAAAACAGTTTACTATTTTTATGCTCAAAAAATGTAAGTATACGGGTCGTGACTTGTAGTTAAAAAGTAGAAATCGATCCCACAGGAATTATTCTTAGGTACCACTTAATTTAAATCAATCTTTGTTTAAGATTCGAAATTGTTTTATGGAAATAAACTGAAAAATTAAATTAAAATTAAATGACTAACAATGAAAAATTGATAACACCGAAATGTAGAAAATTGGAATTCAAGATTTTGACAACTACAGATCACTTTTTTTCCTATCTTGTCTCCCTATTATTTTATTAATTTAATTATTTCTTATCTAAGATGTCCAAATGTATTAACTACCCTCTCTCAAGGTGTAATTAATTATCCCTAATCAAATTAAATGAAGATGATTAAGCAATCTCTCAATCTACCAAATCACTCCATTTAACTAGTTATTAAGTTATCTTATGGATGATCAATTAAATTAGTCAAGATCTCTCTTTTAACTAATCAATTAACGTGATGAATGTAGGTCTATAGAATGCCAACTCTTATTGTACGATCCTACACAGATTACCTTATTCAATCTCTTAATCTATTGCAAAGTACAAATGTATTCAACATTCATCAAAGACATTTTTCATTCAAATCAATAAAATAAGAGTTTAACAAGATAGTTCAAAAGTAACCCCTAAAAATAAATCTGCTACTCATGGTGTCTATAACATCCCCAACAATTTAATATTCCATAATACAATGACTAGAAGAGATAAAAAAGCTTAAACTTAAATAAAAAGAACTCCTCCTCTTCTCTGCCAAAATCTGGAAATTTCTGTGTTGGTAAGCTCTTCTCCCAATTGTGATTGATGATCCTTGAATCTCCACCTTTCTCAAGACCCCAAACATGGGTTTTTCACTCAAAGAGGCTATTCTACATAGAGGTCCCACCTCCTTCTCCATCCATAGGAGTTTATTATCTTATATAGTCCAGAAAACCTAAAAATTAAGTGAACCCTGCATATGTTCTTGGCTTAGACATCCTATGATCGTGGGAATTAGCATGTTTCCCACTATTGTGGGTTCTTGCATCAGAATGCTTCATCTTCTCTTATCCTCTTTTGGTTTTTAGCTCAATCTAAAAGTTGCCATCCTCCATTCCTACATCAAAATAATCAATTCTTACCCTAAATTAACATCAAACATAAAAGAACAATAATGAAGATCAAACTAAACAAAAACATACAAAATGAATCCTAAAATATAACAATAATAAACTATTATGCAAGAAACACATGTCAAATATTTTAGAAAAAAACACACTAATGCACAACTGTTAACTTCTCCACACTTAAATCTTTGCTTGTCCTCAAGCAAAATAAACACAACCAATCAATTCCATCACTTCATTTTCACAAAGAACAAAACATACATTCCCTCAAATTTTAGCTAACTCAAATATCAAGTTACTACACATATCATGACTAATTTTCATTAGTGTACATAAGCAAACTCAATATATGGCACCATCACTCAAAGATAAGTATAGATGCAAAATGAATCTTCCTAATGGTTTCACTCATTTCTCTCAAGTGTTTGATGGTTAGTGTTTCGCTCTATCATAGGCATGCTAATACACTAATTCTCCTTTATAATGATTGTATGCATAAATAGATCAAAAGGACTTGTTTCGGGTTGTAAAGTGGTAAAGGTTAAGGTGGGTAAAACAGGAAAAGGGTTTAACACAAGCATTCGTAAAGTAAAAAGAGGGTAAAAGGGATAATAAAACATAATTCCAAGATACACAAATGTAAATATGCTACTACTCTGCACTTATTGATGCTACTCAAGTGTTCTTCCTTTTTCTTTTCTTTTCTTTTTCTTTTTCAAAATATTTTTTATTTTATTTTTTTCTCAATATATGGAAGAAACTATGAATAAAATAGCAATTATATACAATGTGATTCACAAGCAGAAGTATCTTCAACTCATCTCGGTAAAAGTTTTCTTAATAATCCCAACTAATGCATTACTTAATACTCTACTAAGCTCGTGGATGGGTAGGTTAATGGGGTTCTGAGTTTTAAAATTTTTGGGTATTTTCAAGAAACAAAATGGTTAAGGCTCAACTGAGGTAGCAAGGGATAATAAAAGGTAGGTTATTTAAGCCAATGGTTAATACAAAAAAAGTCCTTAATCATCTCTATTAAGCATGATTTAGTAGACCCAAACTGATTCAAGTAAGTTTTGAAGGTAATAACCTAAAAAAGCATCACACAACAAAGAAATAAAATGACTATAGATGGAGTCATATAGGCTCAATCCTCACAATCGTCAAATGAAAATTCATTATGCATCTCTACACTACCTCATTGCTCAAATGTCAAATTGTGAGCAAGCTTATGTAACCGACTACTTTTCATCACTCAGCATGGTTCATTTTCTATTTTAGTAGTCTAATCCAAGTTTAAGCAAGCATTTAATCTCATTCCAACTAGCATAACAGAATCTCATGGAAAAACAAATCAAAATGATTCAAGTGCAGTTCCATTTCTTAACACAAAACAACATAATATGCCCACAAAGATATTTTTAGGGATTGCTTTTGAACTATCTTGTTATACTCCTATTTTATTGAATTGAATGAAAGTTGCCTTTAATGATTTTTTATTATACTTTTACCTTATAATAAATTAAAAGATTAAGTAAGGTAATCTATGTAGGATTGTACAACGAGAGTTGGCAACCTATAGACTTAGATTCATCATGTTAATCAATGAGTTAGAAGAGAGATCTAGGCTAATTCAATTGATCACTCATAGGATAGCTTAATAACTAGTTAAATTGGTGGAGTGATTGGGTGGATTGAGAGATTGCTTAATCAACTTCAATTAATTTGAATAGGGACAATTAATTACACCTTGAGAGAGGGTAGTTAATATAATTGGACATCTTACGTGAGACACAATTTGATTAATAAAATAGGAGGGAGACAAAGTAGGGAGAAAATGATCTCTAGTCATTAAAACCTTGAATTCCAATTTTTTGCTTTTTAGTATTCTCAATTATTCATTGGTAGTCATTTAATTTTAATATAATTTTCTAGTTTATTTTCATTAAACAATTTCGTTTCTTAAACAAAATGTAATCTGAATTAAGTGATGTCTAGGCATCAATCCCTGTGGGATTGATATCTACTTTCTAACTATAAGTCACGACCCATATACTTGCAGTTTTTGAGCATAAAATGAGTAGATTGTTTTACAAAATCAGTCAATATGTATTGGAACAGTTCTTTTAAAATAGTAAGATTTCCTAACATTATGTGTCATTATAGATGTGATAAGCTAAAAATATCTTAACTTTCATTTGTTGATGACCTGCAAATGCTTTGTTCGGTATAAGCTACTTTAATCAATTTGATGATAGTTTTTGGGAAACCTTTAAAGTAAAATTAGGCTTAAGCCTGAGTCCAGTGAAAAGCTCCGTGTTTTTTTACTACTTTTCCATATTCTACTATGAGCTTAACTGCTTCCTTTTTGGGACTGAAATTTTAGCAACTTTAAGTATCTTAAGGTTCCCATCTTTACTAAGATTATAGATTATTCCCCTTTAATTAGTTCATTTGAAAAGAGAGTGCTCTTCTGGTGCAATAAATTATTATTATATGGTAGAGGACTGTAATTGGCCACTTTTGTACTTAATAATCATTATAAATATTGGTGCTCACATTTTGTTTTGCCAAAGATTGTGATAAGGAAAATTTAAATAACAATCATGGATTTCTTTTAGAATGGCTCAAAAAAATATATTAGAACTCCAAGTGACCAATGGAGTACATTATGCCATCTAAAACAATATGGAGGTCTTGACATAGTATCAACTTACAAAATTTCCAAGGTCCTTATAGTTAAGAGACTATTGAGGATTTTTATGGTGAAAGAAAGCTTATAGGTGAAGTAGATTCACATGTATCACTTACGAGGAGAGAGCATATGGATAGTACAAATTAATTGATTCGATCATACATCTTTCAAAAGATATTTCTCACTAGATACTTTCTACAGTCCTAGATAAAACATAAGATTGGTAATGGTGAGGCAACCAAATTTGGTTTAATAATTGGCAAAAACTTAGCCTATTGTACTAACTTAAGGAATTTCCCTCTCAAAGCCATTTTTCCTACTAATGCTAAGGTGCAAGAACTTATAATGAATGGAAACTAGTACTCGACATTTGATCTCTTGAGGGGATTCCATGATATAATTTAGATTATGCCAAGGTATTCCCCTAATCCTCTACTCCTAATTGTGTGCAATGGACTTAGGACAAAACTCTAGTTTTTTTCACTGCCTCATGTAAGAAAATGTTGATGGGAGCTTCTATAAGGGGCCTTTGCTTTATTCTAGTATGGAAATCCAACTTCTCTTCTGCACACTCTTTTATCTAGTTACTATTGAGAGATTAGGCTCCAAGGATAGGCTAAAGTTCCATATTGATAGCTTTACTTGTGCCCTAAATAAAGCTACCTAGGAATCATATGATCACTTATTTTTCAACTATGTATTCTCTTTAATGCTATATAATTGCTTGCTCACACTTTCAATCTCCAATAAACTAGTAGGGAATGTTTAAGCAAAATTACATGGGATATAAAAAGTTAGTTTAAGAATTAAGGGAGACAAAAAGCTTTTCAGAGTTGGATTTAGGAACACTTATCTATCACGTTTGTAGGGAAAATGGCAAATTATTTTATGATATAATAAAGGACATTGGAAATAATCTAAATAGGTTCCATATTAAGATTAGATTAGTTACTCTAGCTAGACAGATTATAATTGAGATGTCTTTAAGGTCTAAACTCTTTTTGTAAAGTAATTTAGAAATTATATTCTTTGCAATTGTTTTTTATAGTTAAGTTGGTAGTCTTTTATAATTACATGTACATTGGTTAGTTAATGAAATTTCTTACTTACTTTTTAGAAAAACATAACAAAGTAGTATCAATTATAGCTAAAGAGATAAGCTCTATCTTCTCTAAACTTAGTTAAACTCTAAACCTCAATTGCTACTTCATGGTCTTATTCTTATCTTCTACTTTATGGTCTTATTCTTTTGTTACTACTCCATTGCTCCTTCCGCTTCTTTTTGGCATAACATCCTTTTTTGCTTCATATGATTCTTTTTTAATTTCTTTTATGTCTACTCTCTTTTAGTCCTTATCCTTGTTCTTTATAAGCTATTGATTTACTAGGCCCCCTTCACTTATTTGTTATCTTCTCTACTCTCCTTTACGTCGATTTTTTTTTTCAATCCCCCTTAATCATATTCTCTTTTCTTAACAAGATCTCTTGTTAGAGACTTGGAAACCTACTTTTCCATCTAAACTAGCGTTTTCCAATCTTTTTTTTTCATTTTTTGGGATCAATTTTTCAATTTTTAAGTTAGCTTACTAACCCCTTTTTTTTCTTTAAATTGTAATCTATCTAATCTTTTATTTATTAAACCATTCAATTAACTTAAGTTATAAGGACTTCTCCCTCTTATAATTCCTATCCATTTTATACCCTTGGCTTACCTCTCTAAATCTCCTACTTCACTATATTATTTAGAATGACCAATAACATTGTAAACAAAATTTTTAGGACCTTACTTACCTGGTTCTTCTCCTACACTTCCTAGTCTTTAGAATTTCTTAGTGCCTACTAAACCCTTAGTCACTAAATGCCCTTGGTTTCAAGTAATAGGTGACTTGTCACCTTTGGAAAAGCTTTAATATTGCTTGCCTCAACTCTCTATAGGGATCACTATAGTAGCTCCTCCAATTGCAATCCTTAAATAAGGTGTTTCTAAATAGTGTTTGACCTTAATTGGTTTCTTCATGGATAAATGACCAGCTTCCCCATTAATGAACTTTTAGGTCCTTAACTGCTAGAGAAAGATAAGATTAAAGAAAGTTCTTATTAATGAAGAAAATCTTAGTTCTTATTAATGAAGAAAATCTTTTTCTTTTCAAGTTTGAATCAGAATTATATTCATAAAAGATCTTTGGGTTAGGTTTATGGAACTATAAGAACAATGCATTATTTCTTTAAAAGTGGAAGCCTAGCGTTCAATTGGAAATATCAAAACAGAAGTAGTTACCATTATGGATTGACATAAAAAAATTTACTTTAGAGTATTAGTCTACCAAGGTTTAAGTCATTTATGAAGTTATGTTGGGAGAATAATTTGCATTGACAAAGTCATTGTTAAGTTAAATGCAAAGGTTATAATAGGATTTGTATGGTAGTTTATATCTATCAAGACCTTCCAAAGTTCATTCTTCTTATGACAATATGAGAAAATGATGAAATAGTTGAAGACTCTTTCATTTTTTAATATCAGGGAGGCCCGACTTAGCTAACCAAGGTAAAAAAAAAAAGGTACCAATTGGAAAGAAATTTTAAGAGGATATTATCATAAACTTAAGATGTTTGATGAGCCTAGGAAAGAGAATTATGTCATTAGTGAAGAGTAAAATCATAATTAGGATATAGTGATAGGAATACTTTAACTTATGGACACTACAATAGAAAAACCAGTTAAAGGTCATTTGAAAGATCCATATATTGGAATTAAGGCTTTTATAGCTAATAAGTCAAATAAAACTAGGAATAAGGATCACAATCTCCCCTCTCCTTCTATTAATGAAGCCTTTGATAATGAGTGCCCCCAAAATGAATAGCAAGAATCATAAAATATAGGTAATGAATTCAAAGTTACTATTAATAGAAAGTCTAATAAGGGCCAATAACTCTAAAACTTTCATCCCCATCATAATATCCATACTCTCATAAAATTTGAGATAGTAAAATAGCCCTAATAACTAGAAAGTAATGCATGATTATTTACAAGATATCAAACATTTTTTATGAGTTTTGGAAACATAGTTTAAAGAAGAAACTTGTAGGAAGGGAGGCTTTTTGAGAAAGAACTTATCTATCATTTGTAACCACCAATCACACTATAATGGTTATTGCTTATAATCATAAAAAAATTGAGGTTTTTTTCCTCCATTTTCATTGGGATTCTTATTCACCTATCAATCAAAACCTTGTAGGAAAAAATTAGGTTATAATTCACTCTTTTCTACACCTTTAAGCTTGATTCAAAAATATCTCTTTATGGAATAAGTTAATGGAAATTTATGCTAACCTGGAGACTTTATAGTTAGTCCTTAGGGAGTTAAATAACATTCTCCATCTTTTTAAAGATAAAGGGATTAGTTATCTAAGAAACTACAAAGAATATTTCATGAATTATTCAAGCTATATAGAGGTCATTGATCTTAAGATAGAAGGGAATCTCCTAGAATAATAAGCAAAATAGCATATGGTTTATAAGGAAGAAGAGCTCTTACTAATGATCATTAGCTAACCAAGTTTCCAAGGAACAAGGGATTATTTAATAACCCTTTATTCTTGGATCATAATCTAATTGAAATGCATAAATTTTCTTTTAGATTCTGGAAGATAAATTAATTTCAATTTAATTATTATTTAATAAAGGCCTAAGGATTTGATGATGCTATTACTAAAAAAACTACATTTAACTTTCTATAGCCAAAAATATTTTATATTTATGATGAAATTACAACTAGTCAAGGGGGAACTTGAGAAATTGATCTCAAAAGGTTCAATAATACTTATAAAGAGTAATTGAAATAAAAGATAAATGAGTTTATTATGAATAATACCTCTACCAAATACCTAATGGTGAAGCCGAATAAATTGAGGAAAAGTTGCTTTCTATAATTATTCTCAAGATTAAGAGTCTAATGGATGAAGTGGGAGATAGGAACACTAATTTCTTTCACAAATATATTCCTTTTAGAAGGAACATCAATAGGATTGCATCCTTGCTAAAAGGAAATAGGTACTTAGCATATTCTCTAGAAGAGATAATGCAAGAACACATAATTACTTCGTAACCATTCTTGGCTCTTCCTTAACTACTTTCCTTCTACAAAGACTCTTCAATTGTTATTTGTAAAGAAAATTACATAGGATGAAGCTATCAATTTTTTTAAAACCCTTTAGTGCTACATATATCAAGAAATCTTTTTTTAAACTTAAACTGAATAAAGCGTCTACACTAAATGGACCTAATAAGTACTTCTTCTAAAATACATGGACTCATGCAAAGTATATAGCACCTAAATTTGTCTTTAAATTCTTTAATCAAGGCAAGATGTTGAAGGAAATTAATAAACATTAATAAGTTTTATCTTAAAGAAAAATTTTCTATCAGATTATAGGCCTATCTCTTGTTGTAGCATTATATACAAATTCATTGAAAAGATTTTAGCTTTAAGACTTAGGGTGGTTATATAATCTCACATCAATTATCATTAGGAGCCTTTATCAGAGTGAGACAAATAGGAGATACCAATATGCTAGCACAAAAGCTCTTCAAGAACTACTATGAAAATACTATATAAAGAGTTATGCAATCAAGATTGATTTTCACAAATCCCTTTATTAACTAGAATTCCATAATACATTCATAAGGGGCCTTTGGCTTCCCTTTAATATTCATTAACTAGATCAAGTAATGTATAACTTATGAGTTTTATAAAGTTTTAAGAAGGTTCAAAAGGTTAAAACAAGGTGATCGATTCTCTCCTTATTTGTTTACCTAAATCATATTAGTCCTTAACAGACTAGTTAGCAATATTATAAGTTAAGAAAGAAACTTTAAGTATTATAACAAATGAAACAAGATTGAATTTTTAGCTTATCATTTGTTGATGACGTGCTTCTTCTATATAGAGCTAACCCCAACTTAGTAAGTGATTTAATAACTGTTATGCACATTTTTAAGGAACTTTCTGGTTTATTTATTAATAAAGAGAATAGCCAGTTCTTTATTTTAATAGGAGTTTATCACTTCTCTACCTAGCTCTTCAAGTTAAATGGCCTTTCTTATATTTGGATATTCCTATCATGCCTAAAAGATATAGTGAATTTTTTCACTTGATTAAAAGGATCCAAAAAAGAATCAACAACTAGGGCAATAGATGCATAATAAGAGTTCAAACTAATCAACTTAGTTCTTAATAGCTTGTATGATTACTAGTCTTCTCTTCTAGTCTCTCTTAATAACTTAATAAGAAAATAGAGATGTTCTTGTGGTTTACAAACCTCTTAAGGAATTTGACAACTAAAGTTAAACGGATTGTTGTATGCCTTCCTCAGGATGAAGGGGGTGTCAATCACTCCAATCAAAACTACAAATAAAATTTTGATGATAAAGATGGTATGGAGAATTTTAACTAATAAAGAAGCCTTATAGATGAAATGGATCTATACATAATATTTGAAGAAGAAAATCTTCTACAATGTTAGACTAAAGACTAATAATTCCTAGGCTATGCTACATATTCTTAAAATAAAAGAGCAAGTGATATTGGAATTCAAATCCAAAATTGGTGATGGTAATTCAATCAATTTTTGGTATGAAAACTGGAGCAATAGGGGAGCACTATATAACATTACTGAACTCTCTAACCTTACATATTTAATTGTAAAAATGTATATAATAAAGAGTCTCTAAGAGACAATCACTATATGCTTATTAAAATGATACAGTTTGACATTATAGAGAATATCCCAAACTACTCTTCCAATTTTAATATGAAGGACAAAGTCATTTAGTTGAGATATAAATATCAGGAATCTTCATAAATAGCTCTTATAAGGAGCTACTTAAAATATAAGCTTTAAAGTTAAATGGTGAAAATTTGTGTGGTTCAAGTAGGCAATTCTAAAATTTTCATTCATTATATGGCTTACTATAAAGATGAGGTTAACTACTTTGGAGGCTAAGAGGAATCTCCATCCCATCCAATTATTATATATTTTGGAAACAAAAACTCAAATCCATCAATGACCTTTTCTCCATTGTCAAATCTTCTTGATATCTAGTAAAAGGTACAATAATTATTTAACCTTACTACTCCAGATCTAGAATGGTTAGAAGTTATGGATTTGATCAGTGAAAGAAGAAGAATATGCAAATATAACTTTCTAACCTACAAAAGTTCATTGAAAATTTAATATATGACATATAAAGGGAAAGAAACTAAAGATTTTTGTAAGAAAAGGAGCTCTAATGTCATCATACCATTTATGAATTAGATATTCTTGATAAGGGGTCAACTTATTACTAACAAAATTCATCTTATCTATATTACTGATTTTGTTGTAACTTAAGATATACCCATACTTTGACTTGAAGGGGAATGGAATAAATCAGTACTAGTGAAAGTAATGTTAAATATGTTATCTACTGTCCCTGATATTAAAGAATGCACTATCACTAGTCTACCAATTACATAGTATAAAATCTTGGAATGATTATTATAAATGGTTATTGCTAAGCTATCTTGAAAACTTGGAACCTGTAAGCTCAAAATTTTAGAAATTTGGCTTGTTGAACTAACAACTTCTGCTAGAAGATAGCAAGCATTGTTACACAACTGTTATGATTCTTTTTGTTGAAGAAATGGACTATTAACTAAGTTTTTTCTTAGCAAAGAGTAAATAATTGTCTTACGAATTGCAAGCTACTCTACAACAAATAGCATATTTAGTGACGATTTCAATCATCGCTAAAGAAGGGAAAATCGTCGCAATTAGTAATGTTCGACGATTTCATTTCGTTGCCCAAATTTTCCTTGAATCCCAGTAGCAAAATAACATCGGCGACGTTTAACAGAAGTCGTCACGAAAACATTTTTGCGAAAAACAAATTTCGTCCAAAAAATGTTTTACCTATGATTCAAAAAAAAGTCAGTAATAGGCACGAGGTTTACGTTTCATAGATAAAAGTCTTTTCCTACGAAACCTTATGCGTCGATATTTATTTTTACTGACGATTTTGTTTTGGTAGAAAAAAAGTTTTAGCTACTAATTTATCCTTTAGGCAAATGTTTTTAGAGACGTTTTTGAAATATTTTGAGTCGCTAAAATGGTTTAGTGACGATTTGGTTTTTGTAGCAAAAAAAAAATAGCTACGAAATGTCTGTTGTAGCAAAAATCTTTTACCGAAGTTTTTCATACGTAGTAACTTAGTTTTTGTGACGAATTTCATTTGCTAGCTAATAGTGTTTAGTGACTAAATGTAATTTTTAATTTAATAATTATTATAATGTTTATACATGAATTTATTTAAATTTATTACAAT
>JANQBM010000221.1:28137249-28151523 GCA_025594535.1 Erythroxylum domingense
AGTGTCCTTATTATAAATACTAAGATGAATATTAACATCTTATCTGACTTATTGATGGATAAGCTTAAAAGAGAGTCATTTTTTAAGAATGATGATATCGGATTTTATATTAAGGATTGTTTTGGTGTTGAAATATCTATGAGTATGGTGAGAAGTGCAAGAAAAAATATTAGAAAGTATTGTGCTCAACATTGAAGAGGAGTTTGGGAATCTTTAGTCTTATGCTGAAGTCATTAAGCAGACCAACTCAGGTAGCACAGTTAAAATGACAATGTCTCGGTAAATTCCAACATCTTCACCTTTTTTTGAAAGAATGTACATATATTTAAAAGCTGTTAAACATAGGCTTAGACATAGGTGCAGGTATTATCTTGGCTTAGATAGATGTTGGCTTAAGACCATAACTAAAGGTGAACTTCTATGTGTTGTGAGAAGAGATGGAAACAATAAAATGTTTCCTATTGCTTGGGTTATAGTTGAAGATGAGACTACTGTCACCTAGAAGCGGTTCATTGAAATACTATAAGAAGATTTACCTTACTTGGACTCTGGAATTGCTTGGACTATAATGATGGACCAACAAAAGGTAAAAGTTTCACATCAAATTGTTTTTACTTTTATTTTTATACTATTTATGTACCTACTGTAACTATTACTGGGCATGTGAATCCAATTTAAGAAAGTCAAAATGCATCTTCAAAGGGAAAGGAGAAAATGTAAATAAAATTGTGTTTGTTAGTGTTTTATGTAGTGTACAATGGATGATACTTATATCCATCAATTTTGTGATATTTGTGTACTAAACAATGGTTGATAGGTTGGATATCTATTGAATTTCATTAGGCAGTTGTTATTAATGTAAAGATCTTGTTGACATTTACATGTTGTTATATGAATGAATGCAATGACATGCAATTTCAGTCAGAATAGCTTTTTCTTTTCTTTTAGAATTTTTTCTTTTTTTTTCAAGCTCACGAATGCTAGATGATGAACTTGTAATATCAAAATAGATTTGTATATGTATGCCACAAAATAGATTTGTGGGCTCAATTGTGTTTAGACACTGCAAAGGAGATTAGCAAACCTTTTTATATAGCATGGTATACCTATGAAGCAAGGAAAAAAGGTACCATTCAGTTGAATTGAACGAGATTATGTGAAGATAACCATTATTCTAACCTCAGACATTAACCTCAAAAATTCATCTGCTACTATCAAGATAACACCAGAAAAATTCACTTCTAACCTTTAAAAATTAAAAGGATACACAAGATTTACATTGTTCATACAAAGAGTTACCAAGTGAACAATTAACCCCTTAATTTTATAACACAAAATCTAGTACATAAAACAATACAACTATTGCATTTAGACACTGTTCTAGTACATAAAACCATTTCCAGGTAAAGCTTTAAACATACAACTATTGCCTGAATTGCTTTCATTATTTAGCCTAACAAACAGAAGCAAAACTAGTAAACAAAAGCTTAAACAAGCTACAAATTTCCAACACTTTTGTTGAATGTGTTTCATTACTAATCCTTATAACATGTAACTCATCCTTTAACTTCAAATTTTCCGCAATAATTTCAACTTCCAAAACATCTACGACGTTTTCTCTAACTCTGCCACTTTAGGCTTCAATAGATTAGTTTGATGTTATAACTTCTTCTCTCTGTCTTTTAGCTCTAAAATAATATGTTTTGCTCTTTGGAGAAAATCTTTGATCATGCTATTGAAATCCATAGACATTTTCCCTCTACCATGAAACAAAAAAGGGCAATTTGTTAACGACAAATATGAACATATTTGTATAAAACAACATAAAAATGTACAAAATTACTGGAAATAGTTGACAGTCATAAAACCTTCTTCCTGGATTTTCATCAGTCCAGGGAGTCCATCTAAGTTCTTTCAAGTTATAATAACAATATTTAGTCTCTTCATCATAGTCCCATTCTATAACACTCCATACTCGATAATGGAATCGGCATACCGAGTGTTACCATATTCTTAAATACCTAATACTTCAAACTATAAGATTTCTATTAAAACCTCATTATTCTAGCAATTACTATTCACTTTATGAAATTTTGACAGAGTTTCCACTATATTTACTTAAAATCTCCCTCAAGAAACTTCAATGCACTTCTCATGCATGTTACTTAACTATCCATCTCCATGTCAAACTCCGTAACAAAATAATTTATCCATCCTCCAATACATTTTAACACATCTAAACCAGATTTCATACATAAATTTCATTTATTCATATATAATTCACAATAAAATCTTGTAAGATCCTTCACTTCTTTATGTGTACATGTCATAACCAAAAACAAAATAAAAATTCGTAATACATTCACCTCCAAATCTTTTGAGATCCTTTATGTGACTCTTATCTTGTAATAGATCCACTATAGCTTTCTTCTAATTCTCTTCAAAACCTATACGCGGAAAGAAAATTCATATGCTAAGCTATAGGCTAAGTGGTGTTCAATCAATTCCATTTCTCATTCAATTCAATTAATTCAACCATAACTTGCATAATATATAATATTTTTCACATATAAATATCTTCATTTATTTTTAAGCATAAATAGGCATTTGAAATCAAGTTATGAAATACATGCATGTATCTATTTTAATAATTAATATCTAATTACATAATGATCAATAAATTGCAAATTCAATTACTACTTTCATTTGAAGTTCTTTAATCATTAATCATGCATTTATCTACTTTCTGTAATTTTCCCAAAGTAAAATCCAATGGAATTGTATCATCGAGACAGATAAGCAAGATTTTTAAAAATGCAAGATCGGCTTCTCAGAACCATACGATCCATTTTTTGTATACATTCATATTAGAGCTGAGCTCTCGGAGCCATGCAGTTCATAACACAAATCAAATATCTTACACTGAAACTGAGCTCTCGGAGCCATACAGTCCGGTAACATATATCATGACGCAGTACTATTACACCCTAATTGGCATGCCGACTTTATCACATTCCTCCAGTTCCTACCTATTTTACTAAGGGAAAATCTAACAAAATTCCATTGAAATTTCATCATAAAAACTCATAATAACCAATTCAAGCTATTTCATATTCGACCAAAGTAAAAGTCTTTTTTTCTTTCGTTATTAGTTTTAATTTAATTCATAAAACATTTAAGCCATATTCATCTCACCAATTAGTAAAAGCTAACATGCATATCAAGTTTCTCAATTCAAATATAATGTATGCCAATTGGGGAAATACGAATTATTAGCCCAAAATCTTAATTAATCACATATACTACTTCATTTAACAACCAATTAAATGTTTTTAACAACAATTTTATAAACCCCCAATTTTACTCAATAATCCTAAATTTTGTAATACAAAATTTTTAGGAAAAAGTAGAATTGCAAGAATATATACCAAATTGATGTCTAAATCTTCAAATTAAACTTCCATAAAAACTTCAATTTCATCATCAATTCCTTATTCCTTCTCTTTCTCTTTCTCTTTCTCTTTCTCTTTCTCTTTCTCCTTTAATTCATCTTCTTTATATTCATAATATTGCATAACAAATTCAATTTCATGCATTTTATTCATCAATCCATGCAACTACACCAAAATCATGTACTAAAAATAATTAGAACTCCATTAACTCACCTTATAAAATTTTGGTTACTACTTATCAAGAACACCCATATACCTTTTCTTCATCTTTTCCCAATTTTTTGTTCATATGGTGAGTTTAGAGATCCTAGGTTGATGATTTAGTATTTAATAGGTGATTTGGGGGGGTCAAAAGTTAAAGAAAGTTAACTTGCAAATGAAATAAATGAAAGAAAAATGGAGAAGAAAGGAGGGAGGTATTTTCATTAATGTTTTGGAGAAGAAGAGAACGAGAAGTTGACAAAAATGTTATGTGGTCTCTCATTAAAAATTTTCCAATTCTTTTTTTTCCAAAATTAACTTTATCTTTTAATGCAATCTTTCTTCTTTTTTTCAATAAAAATACCCATAATAAAAATATCAACATCACATAAAGACCTTAATTAATATCATTTATTTTTATTAATATTTTTTGGTTTGACTTTCACCCTTTCTTGGGTCAAATTTTGACCACTAGTCAACTCTTGGTCAAACTCTCAAAACAAACTTGTTTGGAGCTCTAATTTGATCATCATGCTATCTTTGAATAATATTATCGGATGCCAAATAAAATAAAATGCATTTTAGGTCTCATCATTATTCAACCCAAAAAGTAATATTCATGAATTCGAGATTTTGGGGCATTACAATTCGTCCCCTCTAAAATAAAATTTTGTTATCGAAATTTACATTTGTCAAATGGTCGTGGATAAGACTTTCTCATAGTTTCTTCTGGTTCCCATGTAGCTTCCTCAACCTCGTGGTTTGTTCATAGTACTTTCACCAGTGGAACCGTCTTTTTTCTTAGTTCTTTTGTATCTTTTGCTAGAATCTTCACCAACTTCTCTTCATAAGTTAGATCTGGTTGTATTTCAACATATTCCAGTTTTATAATGTGTGATGGATCAAACCGATATTTCCTTAACATAGACATATGGAAGACATCATGAGTCTTTTCCATACCTTATGGCAATGCTAATCTGTAGGCTACTGGTCCCACACATTCAATGATCTCAAATGGACCAACAAATCTAGGGCTTAATGCACCCTTCTTACCAAATCGAAACACTTTCTTCCATGGTGAAGCTTTCAAGAAAACCTTGTCACCAACTATATATTCAATGTCCTTTCTCTTCAAATCTGCACATGATTTTTGACGATCAAAAGCAACTTTCAACTTTTCCTTTACAATTTTCACCTTATCCTGGGTTTCCTTTATTAATTTTGGATCCACAATCTTGCTTTCACTAAGTTCTGTCCAACATAAGAGTGTTCTGTACTTTCTACCATAAAGAGCCTTATACGATGCCATCTGTATGCTTGCTTGATAGCTATTATTGTATGCAAATTCAATCAATTGGAGGTTTTCATCCCAGCTTCCTTTAAAATTGATAACACAACTCTTAAACATATCTTTCTAACACCTGAATCACTCTTTCTGATTGTCCATCTGTTTGAGGATGAAAAGTTGTACTAAAATTTAGCTTAGTACCCAAGGCCTCAAGTAATTTCTTCCAAAATCTTAAGGTGAATCTTAGATCCCAATCTAATATGATGCAAAATGGTATTCTATGTAACCGCACTATCTGACTGATGTATAATTCTACATACTTTGAGAGTTGGTAGATAGTTCTGACAGGTAAGAAGTGAGCTGCCTTAGTCAATCTACTTACAATCACCCATACGGCATTATGCTTCTTCCTAGTTTGAGGCAACCTAGGCACAAAATCCATTGTGATTCGATCCCATTTCCATTCGGGTATTGTTATTGGTTGAAGTAAACCCAATGGAACTTGATGTTTTGCTTTTACTTGTTGACATGTAAGACACTTGGTAATCTAATTTGCAATGTCTCTCTTCATACCTTATCACTAATAATGTGTCTTCAAATCTTGGTACATTTTAGTACTTCCTGGAAGCACAATATATGAACTGCTATGGGCTTCCTTCAGGATGTTCTTTTTCAGTTCATCATCATTAGGTACACATAATCTTTATGACAAAAGTAGCCATCCTATTTAGTTGCATATTCACTATCTTCCCCCTCCTGAATTTGTTTAAGAATAATAACTAGCTTTTCATCTTGTTTCCGTACTTCCTTGACTTGCTGTAACAAGTTTGGTTTGATTCTCAACTCAGCTACAATGGTTTCATCACTGGCTACAGATAATCTAGCATTCATTGCTCTTAAAGCTAATAATAATTTCCTGCTAAGAGCATTGGCTACTACATTTGCTTTTCCTGAATGATAGTCAATGATGCAATCATAATCTTTAATCAACTTTATCCATCTTCTTTGCCTTAAGTTCAACTCTTTCTGTGTGGGAAAATATTTAAGACTTTTGTGATCTATGTAAATATAACATTTCTCTTTATATAAGTAATGCCTCCAAATCTTTAAAGTAAAGACTATGGCTGCTAACTCTAAATCATGAGTTAGGTAGTTCCTTTTATGAGGCTTAAGTTGCCTAGAAGCATAAGCAACTAACTTTCCCTCTTCATAAGTTCACATTCCAGCCCCTAATGTGAGGCGTCACTGTAGATCACAAAGTCTCTACTAAGTACAGGTTCTGTAAGAATAGGTGCTTCAGTCAAGATGGTCTTTAGCTTCTAAAAGCTTTCTTGACATTTGTCACTCCACAAGAATTTTGCATTCTTTTGAAGTAACTTGGTTAAAGGTGTTGCGATTATGGAGAATCCCTTTAAAAATCTTCTATAGTATTTTGCCAAACCTAAGAAACTTCTAATCTTTATAGCATTTCTAGGTGGCTTCAATTCTAGAATGGCTTCTATCTTCTTAGGTGATATGTGTTTAATTGTTGATACATTTAATCATTTATACTTAGCGATTAATGATACGAAAATGCTTAAGATATTCACTTTAATTCATATATGATTTTAGATACAATTTGGAAGAAAAGAAATTAAAGTGAGCCGAAAGCACTACATTTGGGCTGTTTTTCAAAAATTAATTTTCACTTATCTTTATGGAGCAAGAAAAAGAAAATTAAAAGACAAGAAAATTAAGATGATGAAGAAATATAGCTCATAGCTACTGTTTATGAAAATTGCATGTTTTTTTTCCATTCAACAACAAATTTAATGAAGCAGTGAAACGGTAGTGTGGAGACAACAAAAGAGGGAAATAAGCAAAATGACAGTAAAGCATGAAGAAAATGCAGTCTATGTTTCATGTACACATGCTGCAAAAATGCAACATTTTGATAAAAACACACAGAATACAAAGAGGGCTTGCGGTGAGACGTGTACAGTGAGGGTGACCAAAAACCACAACATTAATTCGTCAAATCACAGCTACAATACCGAGGGCTGGAGAAGAGAACAAAGAGCAGCTTGTGAGTGAAGAGTTGTGGCTTGGTGGCTGGAAAACGAAACAAAGTTGCAGGAGAAGAGAGGATACATAAATAGTAAGGGTGGTCCATCATGTTTATTTGTCAAATCGGTGAATAGTGGAGAGAAAGAAGCTTGCAGTAGTGAGAAGAGAAACAAATGGGTATTCAGCTTGGGTAATTTTCATGGGGCTTAAGCTTTTTCTTGGGAGATCCATGGAAGGCTAAACGTCCCAACACCGGTTCGGAGGTGACATCGATAGCGATGACTCTAGTTAAGCATTTTTTATTATTTTGTTGTTTCTTTCTCTCATTAGAAATTGATTATGTTATCTTATGTGAATTGATTGGGTATTTGAATAATGATGATTTTAATGTTCTATTAAATCGTTTTTCATGAAAACCTATTGCTAGAATTGAATGTAAAACGTAATCGTTATATTCCTGATCCATGTGTAATAACTAATAGTTCTGAATCATTACAGATAACATAATATAGCTTAAATAATCCGAGCTTGCGTGATTATTACCTAGATTGTCTATTTTTCTGATTCGTAATACAGTTGTCCAGATAAACTTAGATAGCTTATTCTAGGTTTCCCGATAGCTAGGCTTAATTTACGAGAGCTTCGTAATTAACTACGATCTAAGGAAAATTTGAGATTAACTAGTATCATTTTTCGCATGTTTTCATTAATTTGTTTTTATTATGTTTATTTTATTTTATTTTCTTTTTAAATCCAAAACCCCCTTACCTACACATCAATTAATTTCATTTCATAAGCTAACTAAACACTCCCTGTGGGATCAACCTAGACTCACCACTGCTACAGTAGTAGTCTAGATATTTTATTTTGACTAGCATTATGACGCGTATGTCAATTTTGGTGCCATTGCTGGAGAGTGCAGTATTTAGTTTTTGTTATTGATTTTAATTGGTGATTTTTATATATTTTTTTGTGATTGATTTCTTTTCAGTTATTTTGTGATCTTTTCATTTTTTTTGTTTCGTGTTTGTGATTAAATTTTTTTTGATATGGATGGAAGTAATTTTTTCTTTAATTCATATTCTCAATCCTATAACAATGTTTGGCCTAATCAACCTAACTTGTATTATGAATGGGATAATCAAGTAAATTACTTCCATGATAGTTTGAAGGAAGCATAGCAATTCCCGTACATACCAGAAGCTTCCTATTAAGACTCAAGTACATCCTTAAAAGAATTAGTTAATGTGTATGTTGCCAATACTTTGCAATTCCAGCAGGAAACAAGTTCTAGAATCCAAAACTTGACATGCCAGTGGATCAATTGATGGAAGCTATCAATCTCCTAGCATCACAAAGCAAAGAGAAGCAACCATATCAATCTAAGGAGTACTTGATGGATATTAGCATGAAAACTTTACAAAGTGATGATGAGCTTGAGAATTTTGAGGTCAACCCTCAACGAATTGCTTATGTAGAAGAAGCAGAGGAGGAGCTCGAAGCAGAAAAAGACATATCTTTTAGCTTGGAAGTAAGTACTGAGTTTCATTTTATTATTGAGAATGACAGTACTGAGTTTCATTTTGTTATTGAGAATGACTCTTCACCTTTACATAACAGGTTGAAAGAATTAAATGAAGAAGAAAAAGACGAAGAGTCATTCGAATTCTAAGGATGGGGAAGAAGCTAAATGAAAACAATTATCAACCAAGACCCTATCCTGAAGAACTTCATGTTAAAGAACCATATGTGCCATCAGAAGATCATAATTTTGTCACGTAAGGAGAAGAAGGAGTCGAGCCAGTGATCCTAAACAAAGAAGCTTCTTGGGAGGCAACCCAAGGGAAGTAAATTTCTTTGCTTGTAAATTTTCGCATTTTTTATGCATGTGTGTTTTTTTGTTGGTTTATTTTTGCTTGATTTTAAGTTTTCAATCAAAATGAGAGAAAGAATAAAACAAAAAAAACATTTTCTAGTTTTCTATTACTTCTAGGATTATTTAATTATGAGTAGAGAATGAATTGACTAGAGAATTTCAGAGCAACTTTGGCATGTACTTTTGCTTTTGTGATTGGTTGATGTACATTATCTTTAGAAGAATAATGACTAATGATAGACAAAGCCGGTGAGATTTTGAGTCTTATTAGACTGAAACATCCATATCAGTCTCATTGCCTTTTGATAATGTGTGACCTTCATGACATGTACATCCTGATTTTACGTAGAATTTCTATTTGAGACCACATTTTTATCACATGCATTAATATGGATATGATTAGACATTCTTTGTTTCATAAACTACGTTAGTCAAATAACTACCCATTATATGATTTTCCTTTTTAATAAGGCCACTTTGAGCCTTAGTAGCCTTTCTTTGTGTACTAACTACATTACATGCTTTATACTTAACCAAATGTCCTACTTAAGTCATAAAGCTAGTGGAACATTTGTGATTTTTTGAGTTTATGGATATACAAAATTCTAAGTGTGAGGGTGTAAATATGTGAGGGTTGGTTAATGTTGGGATGTTTTGTTATATCTTATCAGTGAGATTCCTATGTTAATGTAGTTTCTTTTAATGTGAAAAAAAAAGAAAAGAAAGAAAGAAAAGATAAAAGCACAAGAAAATAAAAGAAAAGAAAATGAAAAAGAAAAAAGAAAAAATTTTGTTTAAATAAATTTATCAAGGGAGGAAGTGCATATGAGTTTGCAAAGTTATTCATGATTAACGCATCTTCCTAGAGTTGTAATAAATGTGTTATTTAAGTATGTTAAATATGAGGTAGATGTTGACTTGGAAGGTTCACTTATTATGGTTTCAATGTATTGTTGGCATAAATTGTATGAGTGATCCCTTTGGACTAGTATACGCTTTATGTGGTTTGTGTGTGACAGCTGAATGAGGATGTGAAATATAAATGTTGCATTCGTCATAGTTGACGGTATCCAGTTTTTGATGAGTGTTGCTTTGTTTCGCTAGTTTTGATGGCTTTCATGCTACTTGACCGAAATACATCTCACCTTACCTTTGCCCACATTACAATCCTAAAAAGTCCTTTAATTTATGATTTTGCATGTGAATATTAGTGGTGGAGAAATGAAATGATATGCAAAGTTGTAGATTATTATGATCATGAATGGTGTTGAGTGTACCCGTGGATGTATTTTAGTTAAACACATTTTCTGAGTCTATCGTTAAATTGCTCAGTTTTCGAAGACGATGCCTATTGATTGATCAAGAGTAGAAGCATTGAATGTTGAATTCTTGTTATGATTTTTGAAAGTCGTTCATCTTTGGTTGTGATTATACAATCTTGGAAAATATGGGAATTGAGTAAATGTTTTGGGCCTTTGAGCTTAATTTGGATGTTTTGCCCGATGACAGCTAAAAGCTAAGTGTGGGAAAAATTGATATGTGTTTAATTTTTGATACATTTAATCATTTACACGTAGCAATTAATGATACGATAATACTTAAGATACTTACTTTAATTTAATATGATTTTAGGTACAATTTGGAAGCAAAGAAAAAGTGAGCCGAAACCACTACATTCGATTCATTTTTCGAAGATTAATTTTCACTTTTCTTTATAGAGCAAGAAGAAGAAAATTAAAAGACTAGAAAATTAAGATGATGAAGAAATATAGCTCACAGCTACTGTGCATGAAAATTTCATGTTTTTTTTCCGCACAACAACAAATTTAATGGAGCAGTAAAACGATAGCTTAGAGACAGCAAAAGAGGGAAAGAAGCAAAATGACAGTGAAGCATGAAGAAAATGCAACTTAGACTAGCTGCAGAAACGCAACATTTTGATAAAAATGCATAGAAGACAAAGAGAGCTTGCAGTGAAATGTGTATAGTAAGGGTGGACCAAAAACCACAACATTAATTCGTCACATCACAGCTACAGTACCAAGGCTGGAGAAGAGAACAAAGAGCGACTTGCGAGTGAAGAGCTGCGGCTTGGTGGCTGGAAAACAAAAGAGAGTTACGAGAGAAGAGAAGATAAGTGAATAGTAAGGGTAGTTCATCATGTTTATTTGTCAAATCGGTGAATAGTGGAGAGAAAGAAGCTTGCGGCAGTGAGAAGAGAAAGAAAGGGGTATTTGACTAGGGTAATTTTCATAGGGCTTAAGCTTTTTCTTGGGAAACTCATAGAAGGTTAAACGTCCCAACACCAGTTCGGAGGTGACATTGATACCGATGACCTGGGTTAAGCTTTTTTCAATTATTTTATTATTTCTTTCTCTCATTAGAAATTGATTATGTTATCTTATGTGAATTGATTAGGTATTTGAATGATGATAATTTTAATGCTCTATTGAATCGTTATTCATGAAAAACCATTGCTAGAATCGAATGTAATATGTAATCATTATATTCCCAATTCATGTGTAGCGACTAATGGTTCCAAATTATCAGAGATAACATAATGTAGGTTAAATAATCTGAGCTTGTGTGATTATTACCTAGATTGGTCTATTTTTCTGATTCATAATGCGATTGTCCAGATAAATTTAGATAGCTTATTTTAGGTTTCTTAATAGCTAGGGTTAATTAGCGAGTGCTTCGTAATTAACTAGAATTTAAGGAAAAATCAGGATTAACAGAGCTTGTTGTTAATCTACGATCGATAATTGCTAAGAGAGATAAAAGAACAACAAATGAATGAATTATGCTTAATTAGGGTCTAGGCTGAGATTGAACCAAAGAACCGGATCCCTACCGAATTCTCCAATTTTATCATTTTTTGCATGTTTTTTTTAATTTTTTCATTAGGTTTATTTTATTTTATTTTCTTATTAAATCCAAACCCCCTTTACCTAAACATCAATTAATTTCATTTCATAAGCTAATCGAACACTCCCTGTGGGATCGACCTAGACTCATTACTGTTACAATAGTAGTTTAGTTATTTGATTTTGACTAGTGTTACGACGTGCATGTCATTAGGACCAACTCTAATCCCATCTACTGATATGACATGACCAAGGAAAGAAACTTCATCAAGACAAAATTCACATTTACTGAACTTGTCATAAAGTTGTTTATCCCTCAAAGTGTGCAGAATAATTCTTAAATGCTTATTATGCTCTTCTCGATTATTAGAATAAGCTAAGATATCATCAAGAAAGACTACCACAAATCGATCTAAGTAAGGACAAAAAATACGATTCATGAGATCCATAAAGGTTGCTGGAGCATTTGTGAGTTCAAAAGGCATCACTAAAAATTCATAATGCCCATGTCTCGTTCTAAAAGGTATTTTCAAGACATCTGATTCCTTTACTCTCAATTGGTAATATCCTGATTTCAGATCAATCTTAAAGAAAACACATGTACCTTTAAGCTTGTCAAAAAGGTCATCTATTTTAGGTAGTGGATACTTATTCTTCACAGTTACTTTATTCAATTGTTTGTAATCCACACATAAACAAGAGACTCATCTTTCTTTTTGAAAAATAACACAGGTGCACCCTAGGGAGATATTAGGGCGTATAAAACCCTTTTCAAGAAGTTCTTACAGTTGGATTTTCAATTCTTTAAGTTTTGTGGGTGTCATTCGAGATGGTGCAATGGAAACTGATGTTATACCAGGTATCACATCAATAGAAAATTCAACTTCTCTTTCTGGTAGTAACCCTAGTAACTCCTTAGGAAATACATCTTGGAAGTCATATACAGTTGGTATATCTTAAATTTTAGGATCATCCTTTCTAGCTTCAAGAACACAAACTAAGTAGGCTACACACTAATAAGCCTTTTTTTACAGTCGCTGATATAACATTGAGGAGAAAATTTGACCTTTCTCCAATAATTGTGATCTCATCAATATCAACTGTTCTAAGAGTGATTATTTTAAGATGACAATCTACTATGACATGATGTTTAGATAGCCAGTCCATATTAAGGATCATATCAAATTCACGGAAAGGTAATTCAATCAAATCTCCAGGAAATTCATAACCTTGTATTCGTAACGAACAACTCTTATAAACCCCATTTACCTCTATACTATGACCTAAAGGATTTGTAACTAGAATATCATGTTCAAGAGTGCTAACAAGTAACATCATATTTTCAGGCAATGGCATACATATATAAAAATGTGTAGATTCTAGGTCCATTAATGCATGAACAGAAATGTCAAAGATAGTAAAAGTACCCACAATAACATCTGGGCCATCCTGGTTATTGCAGGCCCATATAGTATATGCACGAGATGAAGTACAAGTATTAGGTTCATCAACTATCTCTGATGTGACCCTCTGACCACTAGCACCAGAACTAGCTCCCGTGCTTCTACCTATACCCCCTTGGAGTTGTAGTAATTGGTTTCTCTACTTGACTAACTGTTTGATACTGTCTACCAAGGCAATCTCTCTGAAAATGCTCCATATATCTACATTGTAGGCATGCTCTCATCACCTTCTAACATTGTCTGCTATGTTTCTTCCCACAATGCTCTCATAGGATAACTACCCTAAGTCCTGACCCACTTACTATACTAGCTATAGATGGGGCCAGTTGTCCTGCCCTAACCATTGATCTCTGACTCTACCCTGATTGGCGGTAGGATGTTTGTGTTTGTGCTAAAGCCTGAGACCTTAAACCCTTTTGTTTCTTACTAGCTGAGAAGGATGAACTAGATTGTCCCTAACTCCTCTTTTGTTGTCCCCTATTTCTCCATTTTTTTCATCAATATTAACCTTTTCAATCCTCAAGGTTGTTTTCACCATCTCTCCCTAATCCCTAATCTGTAATGTAACAAGGAGTTTCTTAATGTCATAGTAGAGGCTTGCTTCAAACCTATTACACTTATCTGCCCCCATAGGAATTAATCTCTCCATATACATACTCAATTTATCAAACTCTTTCTCATATTTTGATATTGTCCTATACCCTTGTTTCAAATGAAGGAATGCATCCTTCATCTCATTTTTATACACCTCCCCTACATATTTATCTACAAATTGGGATAAAAATTACTTACAAGTAAGATCTTATGGTGGAACAAGTTGTTTAATATACTCCCACCACTGATATGTTGGTCCCTAAAGAAGACCATCTACACATTCCAATCTGTGCAATGGGGAAGATTTGTATAAGAGAAGCAACAACACTTTGTTGTTTCATATAATCCACCATAGTTTGGAAAAACTTTGCCAAGTTAGGAATTGGGTGACTAGCAAATGGTGATACAGGACATTGGCTATCCCGTCATGCCCCTATCTGTATCACTAGCTAAGCCATGACTTTCCTCTTCTCCCTCAGTGACTCCT
>JANQBM010000221.1:28236691-28249093 GCA_025594535.1 Erythroxylum domingense
GACTTTTTAAAAAAGCTCTTCTCAGAAAAGCTCTACTGACAAAAGCTCTATTGACAAAAGCTCTACTGATATAAGCTTAACCAAACAGGCACTTAGTCCACTATAGAAGGTCTGGACTTACATCCATATGGGAAGCCCTTAGTGTGGAAACTTCCTTAATAGAATTTTGCATATCTCAAATGTTTAAACGAATACTTCCATTGCCAAGTTAACAGAAGGAAGAGTTGTCATTTCTTAAATTCATTATCTTGGATGGTGGAAAGTATTTAGTAAGAAAATTCTCTTCCAGAATATCTCAAGTAATAATTGAAGTTATAAATAATGTTTTCAGTCATTACTTTATCTAATCCTTCAATGTAAATAGGAATAACCTCAACCTAAAAATGTCTTAAGTAGCTACATTTATCTTAAAAGTGTCATAGATCTCTAAAAAATTGGTAAAGTGTGTGTTGGGATCATCATCTCATAATCTATCAAATTGTACATTGCACTACAATTTTTAGATTATGTGAGGCTTAATATTGATGTAATTAGTATTAATATTTGTCCTTACAATGCTAGACTGCATCCCTATAAAAGATGGTTTGGCATACTCCATCGTTGTTTAGTTCCTTCCTCTATAGGTTTATGTTTTAATTATGATGTATCTCTATTTTCTTTTTTATTCTATCTCTTAGATTTTGACGAAACGCTCTTTCAAGCTTTAGATCTTCTAAAAAAATAAAATATCAATTTTTATTATATATTAAAGATACCCCTAAAATAAAATTAAAACAAAGCATAGAGAAAAAAAGAAATTTAAAAATTAATAAAAGGAAAATAGATATACAATAGTAAAATAGTTGATAGATCTTCTTAAAACTAGTTATTTCCTTGAAAATGGTGCTAAAAATATAATATGAGCTTTCTATAATTATATGTTTACTTTTTTTCTATTACTAATCTACTATCCATAACTACAATAAATGCATTTATTATTAGTAATTAATGTAATGGTAACTAGGGGTCGATCCTTCAGGAAGGTGGTATAGACTAGAAAAACTAAAACTATTAATTAGTATAAACTAAATCAATAAAAGGAGTGATTTTGATGAAAGAAATGCAAAATGAAAATAAAATAATTTGGTACCAGATATAATCAATAATAAGGTAATTTATGAAAAAATAATTTAATTAAATATCAACTTTTAGATAATTACTTTCTCGAGTACTACTTTTAGTTTCATGATTTTATTAACCTAGAATGGATATTAAACTAGATTAGCATGATCTCTTAGATAATGGAACTATATTGTTTCTAGTTATAACCATCTTCTCTCTAATTAGTTAACCTGTATCTCTACTAAGCTAACACCATTTTGAATACACTAAGTTCTTTGAAATCATATAGAAAGTTTCACCCTATTACTAGAAAGATCATGCAAGTCTCTTTTGAGTACTCCATTTAACCCTTATTACCTAAGTTATTGTCCGCTAATAAGTAAGCTCTCAAGATGTTCACAATTTAATTATAATTAGATTTAGTAACTAGAATAACTAAATCATACATTAAGATCAATCAAAGCCATTTTATGAATCAATTTATACAAAAATAAAAAATAGAGTTTTCCATATCTAAAAATAGAAAAGTGTTTAGACATGAATCATAATAAAAATAATGAAAGCAATAAAAAACAAGAAAATCATGGTATAAATAAATTTTGATGAAAATCCTAATTTGAACCATCAGAGCACAGTTGATGGTTGCATATAAAAATGGCTATATAGAGATATAGTGCCCTCTTAATTTTGGTATTATTAGTAATGGCCAATTTTTTTATATAATCCTTTAATTGGTTAAAGTCCTATTGAAACTCTAAGGTTCAATACAATTCCTTAAGCTTGCTACCCTAACTATTAAACTTTATGCTTTTTTATTTTTAGATTTGTGCTTTTATACATAAGATAGCTTCAATTTTCTATAGGTTTACTATCTTTATAGGTAACCATAACTCTTTCTATAGGTTTACTATCTTTATAGGTAACCATAACTCTAAGGAACTTGGATACCCCTACTTCAAATGTACAATTTTGATGGTTAGATTTCAAGCTATACTTTGAAGAGTGATAAATCATTTTTACAAGTCAAAATGATGTCCTCCTACCTTTATTTTTACAATTATATCAATCAATTTATGCTCCCATATTTCTTTTTGACCCTATGTTCTTTAAGGAAAAATACACGTCTTTATAACATTAGATCTCTTTATACGTGATAAAGTATGTCTTTTCTTTACATGATTCATTTATCTTAATTTGATTATATACCAAGTAGGCATTTATAAAACTTAAGGTATAGTGGCTTAAAATGTTGTCTATGAATTGATTTATCTTTTGCATAGATTAGCTATATTTTAAGCATGCCTCTTTTAGATATGTGAAGTTTACATATATTCTCCCCTTCTCATCTATGTTTTTAACACAACCAAATTAGCAAGTCACTTAGAGTAATCAACTTTTTTATTTAAGCTTGCAACTATAGTTACATTACTTCCTCTTCGATGACCTATTTTCTTTCTATTTCAAAATTTCTCTTATTTTATTTTATTTTTCTAAAGAAAGGATCCAAATTATACTTATGGAAAATTACTTCCTTGCTGATGTCTAACAAGAAGTTTGAGCTTTATGAAAAATTGTCAAAGTGTTGGAGAAAGATTTTCTTGAAAGCTTCCTTAGTAGTTTCTTCCATCCTTATAAGTTTCTTAAAGTTTTCAGACCTTCCAATTATAACACGCTCAATTTACTTATCAAACTCTCTCCTTGCCTCTTTTGTTGAATTATTGACATCTAATTCTTCCATGTTCATTATGAATACAATGTTCTTCTCTTTTATTATTTTAGTATACCTATAGACACCACATTTTATGCTTTATTTATTTATTAATCAAAAATTAATAAAAGATCATGTTTTACCATTTTTATGTTCATTTTAGTCCAAATTTTATCTTCATAATCTTTTCATTACATTTGGTTTGCATGATATTAATTTTAAAAATATAAATTTACTATTTTAGTTAAATTTTATAATAATGAAATATCTAATAGCTTTGAAAAAAATTTATTGTAGAGAGAGAAGATTTGGTTGCTTTTTACACTTCTAATTGCTATGCATGATGAAGCCTTGTTATTTGTTTATTGCATATTGTTCATGTTTAACCTAGTACCAAAGCTCTTTTAACCCAATAATTGTACCTTGATTGCTCATCTCCTTTCTTACTTCTATTCTCACTCACTTCCTTTCTCTAACTCCAATTTCTAAAGTCCTTTAACTTCTCTTATCATCTATCTGATACGAGTTTTAGCTTGCTTTTCATAACTTGCATTTAGTCACTTTCTTTTTTCTCATAGACGCCTTCTTATTCTTTTCTTTAACCCTCTTCTTTCTTTTTAGTTTTTTTTCTAAATTTGAGCCTTAAACCCACCTACATCCTAATGCTTTTCTATCTCCAGGCTTATCCTCTTCTCCTCCTTCCTCCTATACTCTTGTTTTGTTTAACTCTAATGCTAAGGAAGCAAACTCAATATCTGATAATGTAAACGACATTAGGAATAAAAAGGCTTGATTTCAGGTGGTAGGAGATGGTAGTCTGAAGACCAAGTTACACTTCAGTCACACTAAGAATAGGGATGAGGAATTTATAGTGGCTCATTTGCTAGAGATATTAAAATAAAAAACCAGTTGTTAGGATATAACTCTCCTACGATTCTTAATAGATAGAAGATCCTCCTTCTTATTGATGAGCTCATAAGCTTAAACCAACTAAAAGCATTATGGATTAGAAGAGGTGTTAGTGAATGATGATAAAATCCTTTTAAAGTTTAGAACTAGAGACCAAGCTATAAAGATTATAGAAGCTAGATTATAACACCTAAATAACAATCCAATATTTCTAGAATTATAAAAACCACGACTCAATCTTTAGCAACTAAATTAAAATCAAATTCTAATATAGATAAATATCCATGATGCCCCATTGTAATATTTGACAACTAAGGGACCAAACTACTTAGCTAACTATGTGGAAAATCCTATTAAACTACTTGTCTATGTTTTTATTGATTCTTAAAACAAGTTACCAAAGTCTATCCTGAAACAAGATTGTGTGAGGATAAGAAGTTGTATGATGATGTTGTCTTAGTTACCTATTCATAGACAACATATCATCCTTAACAAACAAATCATTAAAGGCCTATTAGAAGGAGGTTCATTTGGTGAGTACTAGAAACTCATATAGCTTTCAATAGAAAATAAGACCTATAATGATAAAGATAAGGAGTTGATAAAAGAAGAAAACATAATAATCTCTAACATGTAAACATTTGATAAGAGTTTGGACTAGTTATATGTTCCTCCATCTACTCCTATTGACATTCAGTGTTTTAAGGATACTACAAAAGTCAATAAATATGCTAGTTATTTGAATAAATACAGAATGGTACTACTCAGAATGACGTACTGAGTTTTTACTCTACTAATAATCCTATACACACTCCATCATTTTATCTTTCTAAATCCTATCTTTACCACCTCTCCTATACTAAAGGAAGCTTTTAAATTTAATGAGGTTAAGCATTTTAAAATAGCAGTGAGGAGGTGATCAAATAGGAATAAAATGGCCCTTATCCCCTCTTTTCCAAATGAATCTCTAAGTAACTTGCTATGAGAAATTATATCTCAAATAATAATCCCTTATTAATAGGTCTATTGGAAGAAAAATTTAAAGAGAATATTGGACAGAAGTTGAACTTCTTAAAGAACCATTAGGAAACCATTTCCAATCATCTCCATCACTATAATGGCATGATTTTCATACCTTATGATACTAATAGAGCTAAGATAACTTATTACTCAACTACATGTTAGTTAATTCATCTCTCTTAAAATGAAACTGGAAGTGATTTCTTTCCAAGTTATATTTTTGTACACTTTCAACCTTGCTTTTCAAATATTTCCTCTATGGACTACGTTGATGGAGTTAGGAGCTATCACAAATTGTCCATATATCATTTTAAAGGACTTTAATAACTTGATTAATCCTTATAAAGATGATGACAACTTCTCTTTGAGAAATCACACAAAGAATTTCATAGATCATATGGAAAATATCCAAATAACTTATTTGAGAATGGAGGGAAACTTTTATACTTAGCTAAATAAGTAAAAAGGTCACTAGTTTTTAAGAAAGAACAATGATAGAGCTCAAGTAGAGTAATGAAGAAGGGCTTCAGTTGGCCTATATAATGAAATAAATATTTCATATGCATGAGGAAGTTTAGTAAAGTGAAAGAGGAATTGAAGTCCCTTAATTCCCTCAATATTAATGATAATCAACAAAATGTTAAGGAAAGCTTCAAGAAACTAAATAGAATTCAAAATCTTCTCTATATGACACCTTATGACTTATAACTTCAACTTAGGAAAAAGGTAGCATTGTAAAGCTATATTCAAACTCTTAATCTTAACAATTCTATCTTATAACATAAAAATATAAAGTTATTGTTGAATACGAGATATGAACTCAAAAATTTTTCATAAATCAATACTTTTAAGGAAGAACATTAAGAGGATTAATTCATTGCAACTTTTACTGTCTCGTAGGAGGATATTCTTAATAAGGCTTACACATTCTTCTCTAGCTCCTTGAGAACTACAGTTGAAAGATCTTATTTTACTCAAATTCTTTAATCAATAATTAAGGATCATATATAATGACATAAACCTACTTCACTGTCTAATCCTTTTAATAAAGATAACGTTGAGAAAGTTTACAAGGCTTTAGGTTTGAATGGATTTAGTGCATTATTATTTCATAAAACCTGGCTAGAGATAAAGAAGGTGGTAAAATCTGTTATCTTTGAATTCTTTAATAAGGGGAGGATACCGAAAGAAATAAATAAAACTTTTTTTCTTATTCCTAATAATCAAGCTCTAAACTTATTTAAGGAGCTCAAACTAATTGCCTGTTACAATACCATTATAAGATAATCTCCAAGTTGATTTCTAATAGATTAAAACACATTCTGTCAACTCACATTGATGGATCTTAAGGTTCATTAATTAGCGTAGGACATATAGGTGATAACATTAATGTTTTGAAAATAGGATCAGACATCAAATTAATAAGAGAAGAGGTTTAAAACTTAAAGGTTTAACCAATATTAAAATTATAAAATTAGTATATAATAAATAAGAAGTAAAAATTATATGAATAAGTAAAAATATAAAGTTAAATAAAATAAAATAGGTATATAATAAAATGAGAAGTAAAAATTATATGAATAAGTAAAAATATAATATAAAATAAAAACAATACACCAATGTCTATTTGTATATAATAAAGTAATACTAAATATAATAATTCAAACAAAAATTAAATCTAACATAAAACTTAGAATAATAAAAAATCAAAATTGCATCTCTAAAGGAAGTTGTGCCTCATCATCATCAAAATTTCGATTCTCCAACACTATTTTAAGACTCATAAACCATACTTTCATCCAAAGTATAAATAAATTACCAATTAGTAATGTATACAATTATTCTCTATTGTAAATTTGTAATACATTACACTTCTAATGTTAAATATGATCAAAATTAGATATCAACTGAACATCAATAGATCATCACAAATCTACTTTTCAAGTTCTTTATGATCAAGATCAAGTAATGGTTCTTCTTCTTTGATCAAAAAATCAGTATGGTCAATAAAATTAATATTAATTAGATAATAAATTCCCTTCTTACTAAGCGTTCTGAATGTATAATAGATAAATTAATAAAGTAAATAATAAAAATAAAAATAATGAAAAGTAAATCAAACTAATAAAAATACTCTTTCTTTATCCTCAAAAAATAAGTAACTTAAACAAAGTCATTGGAGGCTTTGATGTTCTAAACGATTTCATTTCTTTGTAAGAATACATTAAAAAAATGTTTAAATTATGTTCATAACTTGATTCATAAATTCTTTGAATGAGTAATCGAATAGTGAGCTTTCTCAAAGATAGAGAACTTTCATTAAATAATCTCCACTACTAATCTATATTTTAAATTAATAGTTATGAGAAATAAGAAAATATATTATTATTAAGAAGAATTATTATAATAAGTTCTCTCTTTGCAAATAATCTAACAAAACTCCTTAGACCTTCACGATAAAATTTCTCATTTATCACCTTTGATTGATCTTTAATAGAAAATACCTTTGCATTCAATCACATCAAAGACAGTGCCTATAATATCGTTTTTACATACGTATCCACTATATAAGCAATAATTTTTGAGAAAATTAGTGTGCTTTTGTACGTATACCATAATAGTGGGACTGATAGGTGTAAATTATACTATGTTTTGATAGATGTTTAAGTGTGCTTTTGAGTATTTCTTAGATGATTATCATGTATATAGGCTTATAAATATGTTACTATTAGTGTTTGTTTATATTCTAAGTGTTTGTGTGGTTTTAAGTAAGATTTGGATCTCAATTTTATGTTTCAAGAGGGAAGAAAAGAGAAGAATTGGAAGTATGGAAGTAGGTTACGATCGTGACAAAGAGCGTATACAGTAATTCCAAGTAATTTTAACCTTTTGGGGTTATTTTTGGAACCAAATTAAGTGGGTAAATCCTAGAAAAACCCCTAGAAGCCTCAAGAACTATTTCATAACATAAAACACTCAAAAAAGGGTAGCCATCATCTTACATTTTTGGATCAAAGAAGGAGCATTAAGGAGAGCATTGGAGATTTCCAGATTTTAAGTTCAAGTTTGAAATCAAGTTCTTCATTCTCTCTTCTTGTTATTTTCATTAAAATTAATGTATGAATTGAACTTGTGATGTTCTTCACATTTATTATGATATAAATTTCCAGATTAGGGTTTGTTCTTGAATTATTTTATGACTTTGATTTCAATTGATTCAATACAATTTCAGTGTTATGTTAACGGGCATTTATACTTTGACAATAAATTGAGTGAATCAAAAGTAACCTGATTAATTTATGCAACAAGAGTTGGTAGATTAATATGTCACAACATTAATAAATCAACCTTCATTTGAAGAGAGATCTTGTGTGAGAACTTGGTTATTCGATAAATCACATCATAACTAATTGAAATTGTTAGGGAAAGAGTTGCGAATTGAGAGATTGAAATTTTGGAATTTTCATATTCAATTAGGGTTAATTGATTAGGTGTTGAGAAAAAGTAGTCAATCCCTTAGAAGATCTAGAATCATCGTATAATTGAATCAATAGGGGTTGAAGGAACAAATAACGATAGAAGAAATCCTAAGCTTCATCGTTGATTTTCCTCACATATTTGTGGTAGCTCATTTGTTATTTGATCATTTTGTTGATTTAATTGTTTTAATTTTCTGTTATTATTTTATTCTAATCATCTTTTATCTCAGAAAAATTTAGGTTCATTTATTATTAACCATTTCCTCGTAGGATCGACACCTTTGATATTGCAAGTTACAATCTGTATACTTGTCGATATTGGGAGTTTTACATTAGATAAAACTTACTTAACAAGTTTTGGCGTTATTGCCAGGGAATTAGTTTAGGACTTTTTGAATTCCTTTTTTTAAGTATTTATTACCCTTTCTTGTGATTGTGGTACCCAATCATAAGAAATTAAAAAAGAGAGAGAAGGAAGTTTGGGCTCAAAGTAGAAGACACATCAGTTTGGACATCACAACGCAACAATGAAGAATTTGAAAAGTTAAATGCCAGGAAGAGATAGAAAGAATGATGATGGAGGAAATACATCATAGAGAGAAAAGCAATCTTATGGACTTTATGAGCCCAAGGTTCAATGCCTATCATTAAGGAATTTCACGACCACCAGTGGAAGCGATACATAATTTGTTTGAAGAGATGGCAAATAATAGTTATCTTTGGACATCGGAATGAAGTAGACAAAATTCAACCTTCCTAGATCCAAAAGAAATGATTGTGATAGATTCAGTGACAACATTGTAGGCTAAAATTGACAACCTCACCAAGGAATTGAACAGTCTGACTACCGCCTCGTTCTCTCCATTCAAAGCAATTCAATAAGGAGGTGAACTATGTGGACGAGAGAGTCATCTTATAGTTGATTGCTTCCTAGTGGAAAACAACAATATGGAACAATTAAATTTTAATAAAGCACAATTTGGTCCGAGAAGTAATCATCCTTATTTGTGAACATACAATCCAAGGTGACAAAGACACTCAAATTTCTTTTTGGTCTAACAAAGTAAGGACTTAAATGGGAAATCAAGACCTACTAGGATTTCAGCAAGATGAGTCTAGTTCATGGGATTCAAAATTGGACAAGATTACGTACAAGCTTATAAGCACGGATAAGGCCTAGAAGAGACTAGAAGGGAAGTTTGTAAAAGTAACAGAAGATCATGCCTCTTCTATTCAAAACCTAGAGGTTCAAATGGGCTAGCTTTCCAATGAATTTTGTAAGAGAAGTGTGGAAAACTTTTTGAGCAACATGGAAGTAAATATAAAAGAACAATGTAAGGCTATCACACTTAGGAGTGCGAAAGATCTAGAAGAATCAACAGAAATACAAGCTGAAACTCACCTTGTTGAAGACTAAGAGAAAAAGAAAAAGGATGAAGAAAAGAATGAGGACCCTCCCTATACTCCTCCTCCACTTACTCACCAAAAATGCCATTCCCATAAAGACTTTAGAAGAAAGAATTGGCTGTACCATTCTTAAAGTTCATGGAAAAACTAAAGAAATGGCAAATTTACTTATCTTTTATGGAAGAGTTGAAATGCAGGCTTAAGTACACAGAATTCCTTAAAGACATATTATCTGATAAACAAACTTGGGAAGATGACCACATAGTAGCCATGACAGAAACTTGTAGCTCCTTAATTACCAACCATATTCCCTCAAAGTTGAAAGATCCAAAGAGCTTTATGATACCCTGCACAGTTGGTAATTTAAAGATTTCTAAATATTTATGCGACTTAGGCGTAAGTATAAACCTTATGCCTCTGTCAAATTTTAGGAAACTGGGGCTAAAAGATGTGAAGCCAACATGTGTGCGTATTAATTCAATGGACCAACCGATAAAGAAACCATTAAGTTTGGTAGAGAATGTACATATAAAAATGGACAAGTTTATAATTCATATGGATTTCGTTGTGCTAGACTTTGAAGAGAATCAAAACTGTCCACTAGTTCTTGGTACATCATTTTTGAAAATCGGAAAATCTTTAGTAATTGACCACAAAGACAACCTCATCCTTTGAATTGGAGATGAACAAGTGAAATTCAACATGAATAAGGTATTAAAGAATCTGAAGGAGGGTAACTCATTTAGGAGAATTGATGAAGTCGAATCTTTAAAGGAGCAAGAGCAAGAAGAACAAATGACAGCAGAGATTGGGTTTGAAGAATATAAGGAAGTCTTTGTTTAAGAAGTTGATGAAGAAGAGAATGACGAACACATGACAGTGGAGATAAAGGTTGAAGAAGATACAGACATCTCTGTTCATAAAGCGGAAGAAGAAGAGGAGATGACGGTGATTGAGTAAGAAAGAGAACAGTTCACCTTCTTAGAATTTAAAATGTTGAATTCAATAGACGATTCAGGGAGTTTTATTATTCCCTATTTTATTGACAGTTTGTTACTTAAAAGGGAATTATTGAACTTACTTACTTTTCTTGATTCGATTAATTTTTTCCTTTTGATTATCTTGCAATATGTAGCTTATTTACAAGCTACTAAACTAAAATTGAGTGACACAGGTAGAAGCAAGCCATTCATAATTGATCCAAGTTAAGTGTGGAAGGAAAAGCATGTCAAGCTAATAACATTAACTAATCATTACTTAGGAGGCAACCCAAGAATTACAATAAGTTTTATTTGTTTTATTTTATTTTATTGGAATTTTTATTTTTCTTTTTGTTTTTTAAGGAAAGAATTGCTAGAATTTTATAATCAAAAGTATCTCCACATTCTGTCATCAACACCGTCACCACCCCAATCCCCTAATTTTGTGCTCTTAACCTTTCCTTTTTTCATTTTTATATTTAGTTTTTGTTTTATTTTTCTCACATAAAGAACAATGTGTTGTCTAAGTGTGGGGAGGATTTTGCATTGGCATGTCAAGAGTGTGAATTTTGCATATAATATTGTTAGTTTTTGATTAGGTTGACATGGTGTGAGCATATGTGTGAATTGTGTCAATGTGTCAATGGCAATAACTTGATAAAACTTTGAACATAGTCATTGAATTTGTAAAGCAATATTGGCTTGTGCATTTTATGTTTTAAGTATCTTTGGTTAAATATGTATGTTAATTAGGATACGACATCAGTTTGTTCATCTTAGGAAATTTGTTACATACATTTATAATTATAAGTCAATTGAATATGTTAGTATCATTAGTAGTCTTTCTTGAGGATGATTGACTAAAAGAAATGAGTTAGGCTATGTGAAATGAAAAAAAATGTGTATGTCTATTAAATGAATAACTATTCTACTGGCACTTTTGAAATAAATATTGGGTTGTGAATAGAGCTAGTTGCAAGTTGAGAATGTGATATAGCTAAATAATCGGGGGCATTCAAGAAATTTTTTTTTGTCTTTGCATCAAAAGGCTAGAATGACATTCCAACTAAAAATTAATAAAACGTGGCCTAGTTAAGTAACTGGGGGACATTTATGACAATGTGTTTTCCTTCATGTCAAAAGACTAGGTTAATGTTAAAGAAAATTTAAAAAATTGGTGTTTCGATAAATAAATCTTATTGATCTTTGAAAATAGAAAATATTTTCATGAAGAGACACTTAGTGATAGTTCCAATTTTGGTTGATTACTAATTATCAATGTGTGTATACAAGTTCTTTAGGTGAACGAATATGATGTTAATGTTTTGATTAGTACGTATATTCAATCCAAAGTGCTTAACCATAAATTTCATAGGTTGATATATTGGAACAACTTGAATGATCTTTGTTTGAGGTTAAATTGGTTTTGTCAAGTTAGATGCCATTGTATCATTAGTGCATGTTGAATAAATGTATATGTTATTGTTTGGTTTGTTTGAGTTTGTGTTTTTACTTGAGGACAAAAAAAAGCTTAAGTATGAGGATGTTGATAGGTGTAAGTTATACTATGTTTTGATAGATTTTAAACTGTGCTTTTGAGAATTTCTTAGATAATTATCATGTAGATAGGCTTAAAATTATGTTATTATTATAGTCTGTTTGGTTACTGTCTCCAATATGCAGAGACGAAATGAAACGAAAATTTGGAGACGGAACAAAACAGATGTAACATCCCGTTTCCAGAGAACGGGTCGGACCAGAGAAACGGGTCCAGGTGTGGTAAATTACCACACCTCAT
>JANQBM010000221.1:28410510-28423120 GCA_025594535.1 Erythroxylum domingense
AATTAGATCGAATATTTAAAAATTTTTAAAACTTGGGATTGAATTTTTACTGAACCCGATACATGTACAAGTCTAATAATGAAAAAGAACAAATGAATGAGAATCACCGTTCTAGTTATATGGATTCTATTTCCTGAATCCTGATAGGTACAGTTTTCCAATCCAAGCTTTCACGAAGTTTTGTGGGTCTTGAAGAATTAGCGATGACAATGGGCCATCTCGGGCTTGGGCCGCCCTCGGCCCAGCTCAGCCCTGTCTTAGCGGGTTAGGATGGCCAGCCCGTCCATTATATTTTTATTAAAAAATATATCGAAACGATGTCGTTTTAATCAAAACGACGACGTTTCGGATAAAGCCAATGGGCCACGAGCCAAGCCGGGCCGGTCCATGGCTCGCATGAGCCGATCATGGTCGGCCTGTGACTCTCCCGTGACCCGCCCAATCCGGACCTAAATGCGGGCCGGATCAAGCTGAATCGGGCCAGAATTGCCATTCCTACGAAGGATTAAGAGGTTGGTTAGATAGTTATTGAAATTCTAAGGGTCACAAGAATGCAGATTGTTTGGTAATGTTGACTTACAGTGATGCATCTCCAGGACATCTTTCCGTTTTGGTGGGGCAGACCCCGTACTACCATTTGAAGTCATTAGCAGTCCTTTAAAGAGATTGGGACTAATTCACAAGCTGTAGCATGTATTTCTGCTAAGTAGTAATATGGATTGCTGGTGATATTGTCGGTATTATTACTTGGAACAACCTGTATGATGAGACTGCCAACTTCTGATCACCGAGGTTGAGCACATGCTGACTGCTCCTTTATAACCCAAATAAAAGAAGATTGCTATGACAAACGCGGACTTTATAGAATGGACGATTGTATATACTGAACTTCTGTTTGAAATTTTATCTTTGATGGATATGTGGGGAAAAAAATGGAACAGGAACATATGCCAAAATTTCCTCTGTCTAATAACTAATCTTTCCATCCTTCTTTGTTCAATCGTCGTGAAGCAAGGCCATTAGCCGAAAGGTTCGGAGTAACAGGCATAGAGGGTGTCTTAGGAGCCTCCTCATCACCCCAATCATCACCCCAACTGGTATTCCATCCATCATTAATTTCTGAATCTGACTTTCCCCCACCTGAAACTGGCAGCACCATGTCAAGCTTTTCATATTTAGAGCCATTGCCTGAGAGCTGTGTCTTCCTGAAGCAGAAGCACATCAAGCCTGATGCCAATAACAACAGCAGAGCAAGCGAAAAAATAGCATAGGTAGGGGTTCTTGATATCAAGTTTACATGAGTGGACTTGTAGGAGTTATCAACCATCTTCCCGAAATTGTTGGTAATCTCTCTTATATCTAGATTGCAGGAGCCTTTTCCTCCCCTTAAAATGATTAAGTTGTCCTTTCCTACATCTCTTATAGAAACCTTCACCTAAAAGGTTATAACAAATCAAAACACCATTACGTTAATCACAACTTTACTGCAAGAAGCAAATAAAGTTTATTTCACATTTGAGATGTAAATAAAACAAAATATCAAGCTCTTCTAAAAAATGTGACAAAGCCATCCATGTTTAATCAAGCTAAGACAGGCAAAAACTCAAAATACCTACTTGAATCAAATTGTCAAGAATTGAGCCAAGGAGGAAAGAAACTATGCATCCCAGATGGTAATTCAATTGTTCAAGAAACAAGGGCCTAATCCTTGCCCTCCAAAGTTGTCAAAATAATGTTATCATAGAATAGTAATTTCTTCATTTTGAGTTTCCAGTTTAAATTGTGCGAGTAGCCAAATCCAAACTTAAGACTCGTACAATCCAAACTTAAGAACGAGCTGAATCTCAAATTTTGGACATGGACAAGAAGAAACGATTATTCCAGTTTCTATTACGTGAAACAGAATATGACAGGATAAGCAAGATTTATGCACGTCTCATAAAACTTTCATCCAGAACCAAAATATATATTTTTACGTCAATGTTTGATATCACTTCTGATATATCGTTGAGAGGCTCAGGATTAAGCATCACATTCAGATATTTTAGTAAGAGGCATTTATTGTGTTAGTTCTCTGCCGATTTCACAACCAGTGATCCTGGATACAGATACTATCAACTAACCACACCTTAATAAATTCAACAGGCAACATCTTTCATTTCCCATCCTGAATTTCTTTCCCGGTTTATATTCTTTTGAGAAGAAGTAAGAAAAATATCATTTGGAACTATCCTCCCCATATCTTAGTGACCAATATATAAATCAGGAAAAGAAAAATAAGTTCAATGCATAAAGTGTGTCGTATTAGCAAATACTCGTTTAAAAATGGTTTCTGATTTAGTATGTCATATTGTCAAATAGCATTGAATAATCTATCGATTATAATCCTAAAGATTTAGATACTATGTGTAAGAGTTGCTAACTTGCTATGATGGATGAGCCAAACAACCAAAAATTCCACCATTTTGAAGCATGTCTAGAATTCTTCAGTGATTTTTCAAGTACAGTGCATTAATACCTTTTGATCCTCTTTTTCTTGGAGTTGAACTTCGCTTTTTTCTAGCTCCATAAAATCTGGAGCGGAAATTGTTACTTTAAGAGGGCCTTTCCCCCTATTCTGAATCAAAAGTGAAAGCTCCGGAGATTCTGAAAATAAAAGAATAAAAGCTTAACGTAATCCAGATAATTGAAGGCAAAACCAAGGAGCAGAGGAAACAATTGAAGAGCAGATAACTAGAAACATAAAGGCTCTGAAGGAAAAATAAGCCAGCATTTTCACATTTCAAAAATAAGCCAGCATTTTCACATTTCACATCTGCTGTTGAAAAACAGCATTGACACACACACACACACACACACACACACTAAAAACATAAAGGCTCTGAAGGAAAAATAAGCCAGCATTTTCACATTTCACATCTGCTGTTGAAAGGCAGCATGCTAGGCAAAATTAGAAGTAGTATGCAAACTGAACCTAACTAGCAAATAAAGAAGATGTCTAAAAGAACTGTAGATGTTTATTATTGACATGGCACCTTCCCACAATCTGGATTGGAGTTTTATTAGAACGACACACACAGAGACAGAGTGACATAGACACAGACACAGAGACGCACATGTCCACATGCACACACGCCACATGCATGCACGCAACACACGGACGCACTCGCGCACACACTCATGCACACGCACGCAAGCTGATTGAAGACTTCCAAGGTAAGCCAGAAGATTCACACAAACACACAAGCTGGTTGAAGACTTCCAACTTCCAAGGTAAGCCAGAAGATTATGAGATTGCTGATACAATTCCATTTCATAACATTCAAATATCAGATTCTCGTATAGTTTTTAACATACATAACAAAATGACAGTTAACAAATTATAGTTTTTCACATACCATTTCCGGGGATTCTTACACAAGCAACTAACTTGTTCTCTTCATCGGTGCATTTGTGAGATGGATCACATTCTTCAAGATGAGGAAAATCTTTCCGTGATGGAATCTCAGGATCCCTTTCATTAACCATCTTTTTGAGCTGTTCTTGCTTCCCACCCAAATTCTCCTTGTTATTGCCACCTGCATTTTGCCCGACTCCCTTATTTCGATCGACATTTACGTCTTCTAAAAAATCTGTAACTCTGGACCCAGATTGACTAATCAACTTGTTCTTACTGTCGTTAACAGGTGCCTCATCTGTTTTCTTCACTGGACCACCTTCACTTTCCTTTCCTTTACCAACTTCAATAGTATTGGAGATTGAGCTCAACTCATCAGCCTTTTCATTTGGAATGGATTGCAGATCTAAGTCAGTCTTTGTACTTTCATCTACCTACTTCAATAATAAGTTGCAAGCCGTTAGAATCCATCCAATAATTACAAGACCTTAATTGGCAGTAGTTAGTTAGAGGTACAGTCTAGTCCCTGAACCTTTGCAAAACGAAAGAAGAGCACCAAATAAACTAAATACCTCACTGCTTACCTTTGAATCAGAAACGGGAAAGTCAATAAGTATTACAAGTAAAAGACCCAGATAAAGCAAGCGCCTTGTTTCCATGATCTGAAACGAATCCAGTTCTTTCTGAAAAAGAGGACACTGCTTGCATATAATTGGAACTACAAGTAAATGCATTTGTTCAAGATAACACGAGCAAATAAAGTGAAGCAGTTAAAAAACACTGACCTTAAAAAGGACGCCGTTTGAGTGCATCCACCATGTATGATCTTGGGTTCCACTTCAAACAAGTGCTTTCCATGGTCGAGCTTGGCAAGAAAGAACAGGAATTTTTATGTTGCCGGGTAGAGTCAAGACTCGAGATTTGTGGAAGAGGGTGGTAGGCATTAAGGGTTGACCTACTTTTTGTTTTCTTCTACTTGGTGTACTCTTTTAACTCTCTTTTAAGTTTTAACACATAATGGGCTAAGAAAGAGTGAGAGATAGATAATGGAGAAGGCTTTACGAATTAGAAATCCAAAGCTCCATAGATAACTTCCACCGAAGAAAAAGAAACAAAAATTATTGGTGGTCGAGAGTTGCAAGTGATTTGAGTGATTCAAAATGACAACTTTTTTTTCTTTTTTTATTATTTTTCCCTTGTAGGGTCTCATAGGTTCATTGGCAAAATAATTGGAAGAAATGCTTGATGGAAGCATATCTTTAATTTTCATAAAGCAAAAGTGAAAGTGGCAAAGAGCTCAAAATGGAGAATATGGTTAACCTCATGCAAGGATTTAGAACAAAGCAATATTCTTTCTGCGGATCTAGTCCTGTCTCGTTTAAAGAATTCAACCAAGCAAACAAAAAGCGGTTTCATGCACTGCAAGAAAGCTATATTCGTTCATATATACATATATCTGCAGTTTATTCTTTTCAGGGATCCAATATCGAATCTTTAAACCAATGAGCTATCAAATATGAAGCGACAGGAATTACAAAGTTCCGGTTCCAAGTAATGCTTGGGCTCCCGGTCAGCAAATTGATAAGTGGCTCTAGCCCATTTTCAGCTACAGCTCCTGTGTCCTCGTATATGGCGAGAGACTTAACGAATTCAGCCTATTCCTTAACCACGTAAAGATTGGATCACAGAAACACACGGAAAAAATTCTACATACAAAGCAAACTATCAAAACGAAAAAGGTGGCCATATATTATAGGCTCCTCACCGTCGCAGAGGTATTTCGCTGGTGAAATTTGTTAGAAATATATAAACTATTAATTGAATTGTTTAATAATTATAATACGATGGTTAATAATTTACTAATTGTATTTAAAGCATACGATAGTTTCTTAATAACTATATATTGACCCATTAAACTATAATTTATAATATCCTTGAAATGACAAAATTATCCTTTTCTATACTTTAGGATAGAACATGTTATAAAAAATAACATACGGTGAAATTGTGTATATATAACTGTAGGTGTGAAAACAAAAAATTGGGTCTTCTATTATAAGTTTCCTCTCTTGCACAAGCTTTATTGATATTGATAAGTTGTGATGTTCAAAATGAAGAGAATGCACCAAGATTCCATGTCAATTATTAGAGGTATGTCAATCTTATTGTGTAGTTAATACTCTAAATAAAATATAGATCTTAACTTTGTGATTATTGATAATTGCATTTGTGAATAACAATTGACAACAGAGCTCCATGATCATTTGATTTTAGGGCTCATATTGGGTATAAACTCGTTTTTTCAAATCAGTGTTTTTGGCATAAATGACTTCAAAATGATGCATTGAGGTGCAGAAAATGTTGTTGGTTGTTATTGTTGCCTTTTACTTTTGTCTTGAACAAATGAATAATAGTTTTTTGGGTAAGATTTTGAAAAGTTTTGGTGTTGTCGTTAATGACCGAAATAGGTTAAATATTTTCAGGTTTTGGTAAGCACTTTTGGCTGAAATGAATATTTGAAATCCATAGAGCATGAAAAATAGAAGAAAACTCCTCAAATTTCATCAGAAATCGAATGTCGGAAAGCGAATTGCAGTCAGGTCGACCCGCACCCTCAGGGTCAAGGACAACCTATACGGCATTGTCTTGACCTATTAACAGATTTATATTTTTATTCTTTAAATATTAATATAAAAATTTTGTACAATGTGTATGGGGGCACGTGCAAGATCCTTTTAGACCATTTTTCATCATTTTGCTCCATTTTTATTATATTTTCCATATCTTTATGCATAAGATTAAATAGTAATTTTTATTTGATAATTCTAATTGTTTTAATCTTATTATGGCATAAATATGATTATTTGTTGACAATAGTGAATGTTTATTTTTACTTGTCGTAAAATTGAGCATTTGAAACTATTTATGATGAGGAATTTTTAAAATATTAATATATGTTTGAAATTTTGTGTTTTTCCTTTAAAATAACATTAAAATCTATACGGGTAATTAATTATCCTGTCGATAATTACTAATTAGTAGGATGCTTAATATGGTGAAGAAATTTTATTAAAATATTATGAACCACACAATTTTTCTATCCTTTCGATAGTATATTGATGACTTGGTTGTAATATTTAATAAATTTTGGATTATTCTATTTTAACATGCATATCATGGTTATTACTCTTGTTTCTCATTCAACTTTAAGCAATCCGAGAGTCTCTGGCATTTTGACACTGAATGAAATGAACCACAAGCAGTGGGTTGAATCTCTCATGATGAATCTAACTATCACACGAATGGACTTGGCCTTGAGAATTGATGCACCACTTAAACCCACTGATAATGCTATTAAAAAGGAAAAGAAATCCTATGAGGAGTGGGAATACTCTAACTGATGTTGTTTGATGAATATGAGGAATCACATGGATTTATCCATTCATGATAGTATTCTCGAGGCTGATAACGCAAAGGATTTTCTTGCTGTCGTTTAGAAGAGGTATAAGAATTTCTCAAAGAATGAGAAGAATAAGTACTTAAACATGCTTCATCACAACATTTACGATGGTGGAAGTGACATTAGAGCTCACATCGACAAGCTTTTGGGTTGTTACCATAAGCTTAAAGCTATGGATATGGACCTTGGTGAGGATTACATTGTATGGTTTATGATGGGGACTCTTCCTTCTAAATTTGATTCGATTAGATTGATCGCAAGTTTTCGATATGAAAAACTTTAATAATTTAACTCCGATATTTCCCAGGCACACGGGTCATTTGTGTAGTACCTAAGATGTCGATCCCACAAGGAGGGTTAATCTAATCCTAAAATCCAAAGCCGAAAACAAATTGTAATAACTCAAAAAGAACAAAACTAAAGCAAGAAAGTATTTCAATCACGTAATTAATTCTAAGAATCAATTTCAAAAATATAAATAAGATAGCAGATGTAATACCCGATCATAAAGCAACCTAAAAATTACTAATTGAGAGAAAGGAAAATTTTATTCGACTTTGATGAAAACCTAATTGATTATGAAATTACTGGATTACTGGTTCTAGACAGTCCTAAGGTTGATTATTTTCTCTTGAGTTACAATCATTAACCCTAATTTATAAACCCTAATCAGGTTATGTGAATTGCAATCTCTCAATTCACAATTTATCCAAAATTAAAATTAGATCTTAAGTTGTCTAAAAACTACCAAAAACTTGTGCAAGATCTCTCTTTACACAAGTTTACCGGTTTGATTTAATTCTTAATCTATTAAATTACCTAACTCTCGTTAGCCCAATTTAATGATTTTTCACTCGGTTCACCCTCTTAGTTTATTACCGAATTATGCAAGTGCAGAATTAAAATAACAAGAAATCCAATAAAAATGCAACAATCAAATTTCAATAATATCAAAGACAAAATATGCCGAAGGTGATTTTAGACAAATCCTCAACCTTCAACAAATCTATCATCTACGACTATCTCAAATTTTATACAATCATAAAATTTAAAACTACATCAGAAATAGACTCGGAATGGATGAAGGAGGCAGCAATGGCGAGAAACCTCATGTTCCAGGAAGTACTTCACATAGGCTTCTTCTCCACGTCTCTCTTCCTTCATTTTTTCTCAATCTCTCGATAAGGCTCTCTAGGGTTTTGAAGTTGTGGCTGATGTAAAGGCTCTTTCTCTTGTGTTATTCTTGTTCTTTAAATACCTTTTGTGTCTTAAGCAGCCCTAGGGTTTTTCCGAGGTCGAAAAAGTCTGAAAAATTCCTCAAAACTTGACATTTTCTCTTGTTTGCACGTCTGTTCAATGTAGGCCAAGATTATTGCCTTGCATGCTATGATCATGGCCTGCATCCAACCCTTTCTGTCACGATCGTGGCAATTAGGCTTGTGGGCTGTGGAACAGTATGGGCCACGATCATGGGTTGGCTCCCATGTTTCTATCACAATCGTGTCCTATTGTGTCATGATCGTAGGCTGTTGTTTAGGCTCGAAAGTCTCTGAAACTCTTCCGTTCTTTGTTTGTGACTCTGAAACACTAACAAAGACATCAAAGTACCTCAAAAAAATAATATTTAAGCTCAAAGACTTATACTAACCCATAAAAACACTTAAACGCACAAACTAATATCATTTAAACCTAAACACATACTAATCACTTAAATTAACACTTAATACATAACAAATTAAACCCTAAAACATGATGCAATTCACACCTATCAACATCCCCACACCTAAACATTTACTTGTCCTCAAGTAAACAAAACAACAAACACATAACACACAATGCAGTAATGAGGCAATGACTTTAACTTCATGAAATAAATTTAACTTTAAACACAATCATTCAAGTTATATCAAATCATTAACATGCAAAATTTGGGTATAGGGGCTTTGAACTAAATATACAAATTAATCGAGATCTCAGTGTTAATTTATTTACCCTTTTTAATTGCACACAGACATTAATAATTCTTTGGTCATTCAAACTTTTCAATTGCTCCTAAGTATGTTTTCATGAAAAGTCAAGCTATTATAAGTTCGGTAGGGTTTTTATTAGAAAACACACATTTTGTTTATTTATTTATTGAACATGAACTTAGTCTTTTTACATAGAGGAAATCATTGGTAATGAATGTCAATCTGGTTACTCGACTACGTCATATTTTTAATAAGCTGCTTGGTTAAAGCATCATTATAGCTTTTTGACGCGGAGACACACATTTGTGATGCGTGTTGATCCGGTTACTCAGCTATATCACATTCTCAACTAGCTACTAGCTCTATTCATAACCCGAAGGTCAGCGAAATAGTTATTTATTTAACAAACACTTTTTTTATTGCCTACCTTGTTGTTTTAGCTACTCATTTCCATGAAAAATATTAGTAAAGCTACTTAAGTTGAAAGACCTAAAATTATGAATGAATGTGACAATTTAAAGGGTGACAAACTTACACTAAATCCTAATTAAGCTGTATATTTATCCAAAGACCCCAATTCAATAATTTTTACAAGCTAATGATTCTTCACAACCTAATAGACTATGTTCAAAATTAAAATAATTTCAGCCCATCTCAGCCATTAACACATTCAAACAATTCACAAAATGTAACCTAACAACTATTGTACAATATGCAAAATCACATACAAAGCAAAACACATAACCCCCCCCCCTCCCACACGTGATCAAAACATTGTCCTCAATGTAAGAAGGGGAACAAACAAGCACATAAGAAAAGAAGAAATACAAATTAAATTAAAACGAAAATTAAAAAAAAAAAGATGAAGACTAATTTGAAAAAGAAATGGGTTAGACAAAGTCTCATGGAGATGGACGTGGAGATGGTGTCGGAGGCAACAATTGAACGCCCTAAGCCCCAAAATATTGATGAATACGACATATATCCTAGCTCTGACGTCGTTGAGTGTGGGCCATCTCCCTCATCATTCTAGAGTTCTTCTTTAGTTGATCTATAATCACCATGTTGTTTGCGAAAAATATGTCCAGAACTTTCTTCCATCCTGGTTCTTCTGTCTCTTCTTCTTCCTCGAACTCTTCACTGGTTGAGTCCTCTTCTGCCTGCTGAGGCGGCGCTGAACTAAAGCTCGCCTAACTAGCCCTAATCTTAACATGTGTCTTCTGGATGATATCCCAAAGTTCCATATTATAGGAATTAAGGATTTCAGCCCGCCATAAATGGTGATAATTTAGGAAGTCAGGGAGATGAACAGTTAACCCACTACAATCTACACCATAATATTCAACAATGGTAGAAACTAGTTACCCTATACCTAAATTGTTGCTTCTCTTGTGCAGAGTCACAGTAATAACATTTAGCATATATATGGATGTGCACACTGGAATATTGTGGTCCATATACCACAACGTAAAGAGTTCCTTTGTGGAACACTTGTTGGTTTCTGATTTATCAAAAACTAGCTGACACATGAATTTGTGCAGCAACAAGTGCTTGTGGTTCTTTATGATGTTGTTGTGAGCATTTTTGGCATGAAATTGCTCTATTATAGTAAATTCTTTCCAATAGCAAGAAGGATAAAAATCATCATGTTGATCAATAATGGAGGATTTAGGGAACCTACACATATCGCACATGATTTCTATGTTCAATTCATACGCTCTTCCTCGCAACCTAAACCACATTTCCTTAGGATTCTTAGGTTTATTAGACAGTGAAGTGAAAAATTCCAAAGTGAGCTCCTGGTAAATAGGAAATTGGAAATGTATAAATTTGTCCCACTGGATTCATTCAGCTAAATTCTCTACCTTATCGCACAAACCTATCAAGTGTTTTAAAATCAAAATATTTAGGAACTACTATTTGTCTAGCATTTAGGGATTGGAAATGAATACCTTCCTCCTTTGTGTAGATCAGGAAGGGTGCTCTGAAGTCTACTGCTCTGTTTCTTCTCCCTCGTCCCAAAACTTGACTTCATCCCGATGATTGCTCGTGACTGGTTGATTACCTGATGCGCGACATATTTCTTGTAAATAGGTAGAGTTTAGAAGAAATTTAGAAGTTCGAAATTTTTTTAAGGAGAGGTGAGAGCTTTTGTAAGTGTCAATTCTAGAGAGATAAAGTAAAAGTGAAGTGAATGAAAAGGGAAGTTAGAAATGAATATATAGGTGGTTAGAGGGTGAAATGGTAAAATTTTCTTTAAAAAATGCATATTCCCCTCTTCTGTCTTGTCACAAGCCACGATCGTGGCCTGTAGTTTTCCATGAATTCTTCATTTTTCTTTCTTTTGTTCTTTTCACATTTTTTCAAAATCACTTTTTAAGTCTTTTGTGGCCCTTTCACCTCTCTTTTGCGTACTTGATCAATCATCCAATTTGTCTCGAAATCCTATTCATTCTCGGTTTTATTTGGAAACAAAATAATCCTAACTCTAAAAACAATAAAAGGAAATTAATTTTCATAGGTTGCCTCCCATACAATGCTTCTTTTATCATCGGTAGTTCGATGCTCTATCCTTGGAAACTTAGACAGGATCAATTATGAGCGGGTTGCTTCTTCCTTTTTCGTTTAATATTAGTTTTTAGCCTATAAGTAAGCTACAAATTGTAACATAATCAGCAGGATGATGTTGATAACATTATGAAAACTAATTAGGCTCAATAACGTCCTTCTTTCAAGTGAGTTGTTAACAAAATAGGGAATAACAAAACTCCCTAAATCTTTTATTAAATCCAACAGTTTGTCCTGTACGAAAGTGAGTTGCTCTCTTTCTTCCTTAATCACGTTCGTCTGCTCTGCTTCTTCCGCTTGACGAACAAAGACTATCATATCTTCTTCAAACTTGATGTCTATTGTCATCTGTTCTTCGTCCTCTTGTTCATCAGAAGATTTAAACGCATTAATTATCCTGAATGAGCTACTTTCCTTCAAATTCTTTAATACATCATTCATGTTGAATGTCACTTGGCCATCATTAATTCGAAATATATGGTTCTCTTCATGGACATCTACCTAAGATTTTTTGACATTCAAATATGGTATATCAAGAACTGGTGAATAAAAGGGAGGGTTGACATTCTTTTCTTCATCCTCTTTCTTGATTTCTTGGTCTTCTATAAGGTCAGGATTAGTCTAATTTTTTGTTAGTTCTTCTCACTCTACCCTATTCTTAAGTGTGATAGCCTAACATGACTCTATTGAATTTATTTTCATGCTGTGCAGATAGTTTTCCACACTTTGCTTACAAAATTCCTTGGAAAGCTGGCCTATTTGAACCTTTAGATTGTGAATGGAAGAGGCATGATCTTCTACTACTTGCTTAAACTTCTCTTCCAGTCCCTTCTAGTTCTCTTCCATATCTGTGAGCTTATCCATGATTTTGTTCAGCTTGGAATCCCATAAATTAGATTCATCATGTTGACATTCAAATAGGTCTTGATGTCCTATGTGAGTACTTGCAATGTTGGACCAATAGAAATCGGGGTGATTCTACCACCTCGAAGTGTACGAGTTCATATAAGGATGATGATTTCTTTAACCAAATTGGGGCTCATTGAAATTCGCAAGAGTCCTTTACTCCCTTTAATATACGTCCTCCATGATCGCTCTTTTTATCTCTTCTTCGCAATCAACTCTTCAGATGTCTCATTCTCACTTTAAAATGTCTTGATATGTCTATACTTTAAACCCCCCCCCCCTCCCAAATTTTTTATTGTTATTAAAAAA
>JANQBM010000221.1:28459022-28470594 GCA_025594535.1 Erythroxylum domingense
TGTTTCCAGTAGTTTTAAATGAATGTCAGTTGTTCAGTTATTGTCTTTAGCATGTTTTTGTTTTAACTGATCAAGGTTAAGGAGGGGTGTTAGGCTCCTGATTTAGTTCAACAGCATGTTTGTCAGTTTTTTGTTTTTTTTTCAGATGTATGAAGACTTGTAAGAGCTGAATATAAAGCTCAAAAATTATCATCAATTTCTGTAATGCAATGAAATAGTAGCATTCTCATTCAAAAATTCTTGTTCTGTTTTCTTACAAAGTTTTGAGTGTTAAGCAAAATTGCAATATCACAATATCCAGACATTGGTTCTGGAATTTCAGTGAAATAGCAACCAACTTATATTCAAGCTTACAATCATAAATCAAAACCCCATTTTATTCTACATTCGAGTTTACATTTGAGAGGTAGCATTATACAACTATTCTGCTCATTCGAAAAACAGAAACAAGCTGGTCACAATACTTCGGACAAGTGCTGAAGAATTTGTCATTGAACTTGACAGTTGCTAACTTCAATCAGTAGGCTTGTCATCATCTTCCAAAGTAGCTGAAGGAGGCTGTGTATCTGCTTCTTAGAGTGGTATCAGAGCTCCAAGGTTCATTTAGCCTGGACAAGATCAAAACATGGCAGGTACAAGTATTCCAGCAATGAGTTTGCAGAGTATTCAAGCAAACATACCTATTTTGACTGGTGAGAACTACAAAGCATGGGCACTTAGAGTTGAAGATTGCCTCAAGATTTGTGACTGCTGGGATGTAGTAAATGAAGGAGTAGTTGAACATGAGGGAACATCAAACTTAACTGAACAGCAGGTGCTGAAATTAAGTCAAGATAGGGATAAAGACTTTAAGGCACTCATTTTCCTGAGTTCTGTGGTGAGTGAAACGATTCTGTTGAGACATGCTGGGTGCAAGAATGCAAAGGAGCTGTGGGACATACTGAAGGTAGAGCATGTTGGATCTGCTCAGTCCCTGAGACTGAAGAAACAAGCTGTTATGAGAAGTTTTGAAAACTTCTCAATGAAGGATGAAGAGAATGTAGCTGCAGCAAAGACAAGATTCATGGGCTTGGTGCAACAACTGAAGGAGTTTGGTGAGAATACAAGCTCAGAAAGGTTAGTTGACAAATTTTTAAGCAGATTACCTTTGAGATTCGAAGCTAGCATAGCTCCTGTTGAGTGGCAGTTTAGTAATGATCCAGATTCTGTCACCTTGGAACAAGTGTTTAATGTGTTAGAAATGCATGAAGAAAGGCATGGAGTTAGAAAAGAAGGTGAGGAATATGCACTGAAATTTGAACGTTTCAAGGTTCCAGAAAATCCACCCTTACATTCTCAAACTAAAAATCTGAATCAAAGCCATTTTGTACCAAACCTGATGCATTCACAGACACAGACTCACCAACACTCACAAAACCAATCACAAAATGCTCAAACTAAATGTTCCCAAGTATATTTTCATAAAAAGTCAAGCTTATTACCAGTCGGTAGGTTTATTACTATTTAAGCTTATTAATCTGTGAATTAATGCCTACCTTGTTGTTTTAGCTACTCGTTTTCATAAAAAATATTAGTAAGGCTACTTAAGTTGAAAGGCCTCAAATTATGAATGAATGTAACAATCTATAGGGTACTAAACTTACACTAAATCCTAATTAAGCTGTATATTTATCCAAAGATCCCAATTCATTAATTTCATAAGCTAATGATTATTCACAACTTAATAGACTATGTTCAGAATTAAATCAATTTCTGTCCATCTAAGCCATTGACATATTCAAACAATTCACAAAATGCAACCTAACACTATCATACAATATGCAAAATCACATACGAAGTAAATCATATAACCCTCTCTATACTTGAACAACACATTGTCCTTAAAGTGAAAAGGGAACAAACAAGCACATACAAAAAGAAGAAACATAAATTAAAGTCAAATAAAATAAATAAAATAAAAATGAAGACTAATTTGAACAAGAAAACTAGGTTAGAAAAAATCTCATGGAGATGGAGGTGGGGATGGTGTCGAGGGTGGCAGTTGAATGCCCTAAGCCTTAAAATATCAAAGATACCCAGCTCTGATGTCGTTGAGTGCAGACCATCTCCTTCATCATTTTGGAGTTTTTTTATTTTATTTGGAAACAAAATAATTGAGTGGCTTGCTTCCACCCTTTTCGTTCAATATCAATTTTGTAGCATGTAAGTAAGCTACAAATTGCAACATAATTAGAAGGACAATGCTGATAACATTATGAAAACCAATTAAGCTCAATAATCTCCTTCTTTCAAGTGAACTATCAACAAAACAAGGAATAATAAAACTCCCTGAATCTTTCATTGAATCTAACAATTTGTCCTGTATGAAGGTGAGTTGCTCTCTTTCTTCCTTAATCACCTTCGTCTTCTCTCTTTCTTCTGCTTCACGAATAAAGACCTTTATATCTTCTTCAAACTCGATGTTTATTGTCATCTATTCTTTGTCCTCTTGTTCTTCAAAAATTTGAACACATCAATTATCCTGAATGAGCAACTCTCCTTCATATTCTTTAATACATCATTCATATTGACTGTCACTTGGTCATCATTAATCCGAAGGATAAGGTTCTTTTCATGGACATCTAACCAAGATTTTTCGATATTCAAGCATGGTATACTAAGATCTGGTGGATTGTATGAGGGGTTTTCATCCTTTTCTTCATCCTCTTTCTTAATTTCTTGATCTTTTATAAGGTAAGGTTCAGCTTGATTTCTCGCTGGTTCTTTTAGCTCTACCTCATTCCCAAGTATGATAGCTAACATGGCTCTATTGAATTTACTTTCATGCCACGTAGATAGCTTTCCACACTTTGCTTACAAAATTTCCTAGAAAGCTGGCCTATTCGAACCTCTAAATTATGAATAGAAGAGGTATGATCTTTTGCTACTTGCTTAAACTTCTCTTCCAATCTCTTATGGTTCTCTTCCATATCCGTGAGCTTATCGATGACTTTGTCCATCTTAGAATCCTATGAACTAAATTCATCTTGTTGAAATTCAAATAGGTCTTGATGCCCTATATGAGTACTTACATTGTTGGATCAATAGAAATCTGGGTGATTCTACCACCCCGAAGTGTACGGGTTCATGTAAAGATGATGATTTCCCCAACCAAATTTGGGATCATTGAATTCTGCAAACATCCCTTGCCCCCTATAATATAAATCCTCCATGATCATTCTTTTTATCTCTTCTTAGCATTCAAGTCTTCAGATGTCTCATTCTTACTCTAAGATGTCTTGATGTGTCTCTACTTTACACCCCAAATTATTTATTTATTTATTTTAAAAACGAAAGATAATGAAAAAGTCTTAGACTAAAGAACTAAATTAATGGCCTCCCCGACAATGGCGCCAAAACCTTGATCGCAAGTTCCTATATGATAAATTTTAATATTTTTAAACCTCGATATTTGGCAAGTGCACGGGTCATTCGCGTAATACCTAAGGTGTTGATCCCACAAGGATGAATATTCTAATCCTAAAATCTAAGGCTCAACTCAAATTCACAATAATTCAAAATAAACAACTAAGGCAGAAAATTATTCGATCAAGCAATCAATTTCAAGAATTAAATTCAAAATATTGTGCAACAAAATCAAGTATCAACCTAGGAGCTACCAATTGAGAGAAAGGAGATTCTACTCCGACCTTAATGAAAACCTAATTGATTATGAAATTATTAAATTACCAGGTCTAGATGGTCCTAAGGTGGATTACTTTCTCTCGAGTTATAGTCTTTAACCCTAATTAGATTATGGAATTGTAACCTCTGAATTCAGAATTTACCGAAAACCTAAAGTAGATCTAAATTTGTCTAATAACCTACTAAAAACCTATACACGATCTCTCATTATACAATTTTACCGGTTTGATTCAATTCTTAATATATTAAATTATCTAACTCTTATTAGCCCAATTTAATGATGTTCACTTGGTTCACCCTCTCAGTTTGTTACCGAATTATGAAGTACAGAAATCAAATCACAAATAACTCAATAAAAATGCAATCAATCAACTTTCTTTAATATCAAAGACAAATTCCCGAAGGTGAGTATAGACATATGTCAACATTCAACGAATCTATTATCAAAAACTATCTTAATTCTATACATGAATAAAATTGAAAACAAGTTGGAAAATACGATTGGAACGGATGGTGGAGGTAGCAACGATAGAAAACCTCTTGTTTTGGAAAGTACTTCGTATAGGCTTCGTCGCCATGTCTCTCTTCCTTCGTCTCCTTCCTCAATCTCTCAATAGGGCTCTCTAGGGTTTTTAGGATGTGGCTGATGGAAAAGCTCCTCCTTTGTATTCTTCATGTTCTTTAAGGACCTTGGCAGACTTAGGGTTTCTCCAAGGTTGAAACGGTTTAAAAAGTTCCTCAAAATTTGACATTTTTACTTATTTTCACGTCTGTCCGACAGTGCCAAGATCGTGGCTAGGATCAGACCTATGGCCTGGGGCATAATGACTCATATGTATTTATCACGATCGTGGCCTATTGTGCCACGATTGTGGGCCGTGGTTTCGGCCCAAAAGTCTTTGAAACTTCTCCGTTCTTTGTCGTTAGCCCTGAAACATTAACAAACAGATTAAAGTACTTCAAAAACATAACATTTAAGCTCAAGGACTTATGCTAACCCATAAAAAACACTTAAACACATAAACTAACATAATTCTAACCTAAACACACACTAAACACTCAAATTAACACTTAATACATATCAAATTAAATCCTAAAACATAATGCAAATCACAACTATCACAAGTCTTGACTTTTCTTTGTCTATAAATAACACATCAAACAAATATAAAGAAAATTTGAATTATGTTTTAGAAATCAACATTAATATGGTTGTAGTTTCTTTAGATAAGGAATTTGTTACATGTATTGATACTATTGTTACCAACTCTTTACAAATTTTATTACATGCTTACATAATGAAAGTTAATAAGAAATTAAGCACTCAATTATTTAGTGATGTGCACTTTATACAAGGGAGGCATTTTTGCTTCAATTAACATAGTAATAAGAAGTGCTTAAACGAACATTGTAATATGAAGTGCTTCAATGATCTTAACTTATGAACAAAGTTATGCATACTTCACAACGTTTGAAAGATAAATGAATTAAGCATAATGAAATACATTGATTTTAAAAAATGAAGCATAATAAAATACATTACTTTTACAAAATGAGGCATACTAAAATACATTACTTTTACAAAATGAAGCATAATGAAATACATTGTTTTTACAAAATGGCTAATCATATGTTAATTAAAATGGTGACTTGTTAGTTTTCAAACAATATAAACAACAATCCCACATAAACAACAATTTTTTTTCCTTCAATCATCATGATTGATAAGATGTTATCTTGCTATATTATTTGATATTATCTTTGTTTTAGATTTATTTTGGTGCTTAAATATTAAAATTAATGTTTGTTTTTTTTTGGGAGATGAAAAGTGGAGGTTGCATCAAATTGAGACCTATTGATGATAATCACGCATTTTGGGTGAAGTTAAGAGATTGTTGTAATGGATAGTGCTGATCATTCGAAGAGTTGGAGTTTAACTGGAAAACTTACATCTATCGTTATCATGTAGGAATTTGAATTTGGTTTAGATAAACAACTTTGAAAGTTAAAATTAGATTAGGATTAGATCAGAAAACCCTATATCTAAAGTTTTTCTCAATTTTGTATCTTTCTTCTATTTTTGTTATTAGAGTAAAAACCACGTGTGGCTACACTCAATCGTTTTGATTCAAGGAGATTCGATATTCTATCTATAACTTTGTGGGGTTTTGTGTTCTTAACGTTTATTCACGTTTTAATTCAAGTGTTTATTGCTTTGAGATCTCATATTTGATGAATGATTAATATTTGATTAATTTGACAATTTAATTTAATATTGACTATTCTATTAGTATCCATGAATTCAGTGATCTGTAATTATCATGAAAGACTGATAAAAGTAGAAAATAAGTTATTTATGAAATTACATATTTAACTTATGATAAATAAGAAAACTAAGATGAATAATTGCAGTTATCTTGATTATTTAATTTAGAGTTAGTCTTTTACACTAAATTTATTGCTATCATTTATTTTGTATGGAATGCTACCACACTCAGTCAATGGATGATAAGTTTTGGTTTTGATGCTACGTTTGAACCAATTAATTTAGAAAAATTTAAGACTTATTACGGCTATCCTAATATGTTTCAAACTAACTGCTTGAATTATGAAAATATTATTTTTAAGCCAATGATCAATGTTACAATTAGACAAGATCTTTTCCTTGAATCGGAGTTTGGTAATATTAACTTTCTCACTTTTATATTTTGTTGATTTAATTTGATTTTTTATTAATTTTAGTTAATCAATTACTTTACAAATGAAGCATAATGAAATACATTACTTTTACAAAATGAAGCATAATGACATACATTGTTTTTACAAAATGAAGCATAATGAAAAACATTGTTTTTACAAAATGGCTAATCATATGTTAATTAAAATGGTGACTTGTCACTTTTCAAACAATATAAACAACAATTTTTTTACCTTCAATCATCATGATTGATAAGATGTTATCTTGCTATATTATTTGATATTATCTCTTTTGTTTTAGATTTATTTTGGTGCTTAAATATTAAAATTAATGTTTGTTTTGTTTTATGAAATGAAAAGTGGAGGTTGCTTCAAATTGAGACTTTATTGATAATAATCACGCATTTTGGATGTAAGTTTCCCAGTTAAATTCCAACTCTTCAAAGAGTAACTAATTTTAGTTAATTAGTTACTTTATAAATTGAAGCATAATGAAATACATTACTTTTACAAAATGAAGCATAATGAAATACATTGTTTTTACAAAATGGCTAATCATATGTTAATTAAAATGGTGAATTGTCAGTTTCAAACAATATAAACAACAATCCCATATAAACAATAATTTTTTTACCTTCATTCATCATGATTGATAAGATGTTATCTTGCTATATTAGTTGATATTATCTCCTTTGTTCTAAATTTATTTTGGTGCTTAAATATTAAAATTAATGTTTGATTTATTTTAGGAGATGAAAAGTGGAGGTTGCATCTAATTGAGACTCTATTGATGATAATCACGCATTTTAGATGAAGTGAAGAGATTGTTGTAATAGATAGGGTTGATCAATCAAAGAGTTGGAGTTTAACTGTGAAACTTACATCTATCGTTATCATGTAGGAATTTGAATTTATTTTAGATAGACATCTTTGAAAGTTAAAATTAGATTAGGATTAGATTAGAAAACCCTATATCTAAAGTTTTTCGTAATTTTGTATCTTTCGTCTATTTTTGTTATTAGAGTAAAAACCATGTGTGGCTAACCTCAATCATTTTGATTCAAGGGGATTAGATATTCTAACTATAACTTTATGGGTTTTGTGTTCCTAACTTTTATTCACGTTTTAATTCAAGTATTTATTGTTTTGAGATCTCATATTTGATGAATGATTAATATTTGATTAATATGGTAATTTAATTTAATATTGATTATTCTATAGCTATCTATGAATTCAGTGACATATAATTATCATGAAAGATTAATACAAGTAGAAAATAAGTTATTTATGAAATTGCTTATTTAACTTATGATAAATAAGAAAACTAAGTTGAATAATTGCAGTTGTCTTGATTATTAATTTAGGGTTAGTCTTTTACACTAAGCTTATTGCTATCATTTATTTTATATGGAATGTTATTGTACTCAGTCAATGGATGATAAGTTTTGGTTTGGATGTTGGGTTTGAACCAATTAATTTAGAAAAATTTGAGACTTATTACGGCTATCTTAATATGTTTAAAACTAACTACTTGACTTGTGAAAATATTCTTTTTAAACCAATGATCAATGTTACAATTAGACAAGATCTTTCCCTTGAATTAGAGTTTGGTAATATTAACTTTCTCACTTTTATATTCTATTGATTTAATTTGATTTCTTATTAATTTTAGTTAATCAATTACTTTACAAAATGAAGCAAAATGAAATACATTACTTTTATAAAATGAAGCATAATGAAATACATTGATTTTACAAAATGAAGCATAATGAAATGCATAGTTTTTACAAAATGGTTAACCATATGTTAATTAAAGTGGTGACTTGTCAGTTTTCAAATAATATAAACAACCCCCTATAAAGAACAATTTTTTTACCTTCAATCATCATGATTGATAAGATGTTATCTTGCTATATTATTTGATATTATCTCTTTTGTTTTTGATTTATTTTGGTGCTTAAATATTAAAATTAATGTTTGTTTTGTTTTAGGAGATGAAAAATGGAGGTTGCATCAAATTGGGACTCTATGGATGATAATCACGCATTTTGGATGTAAGTTTCCCATTTAAACTCCAACTCTTCGAAGAGTAACTAAATTTAGTTAATCAGTTACTTTACAAAATGAAGCATAATGAAATACATTACTTTCACAAAATGAAGCATAATGACATTCATTGTTTTTACAAAATGGCTAATCATATGTTAATTAAAATGGTGACTTGTGCGTTTTCAAACAATATAAACAACAATCCTATATAAACAATATTTTTTTTACCTTCAATCATCATGATTGATAAGATGTTATCTTGCTATATTATTTGATATTATCTCCTTTATTTTAGATTTATTTTGGTACTTAAATATTAAATTAATGTTTGTTTTGTTTTAGGAGATGAAAAGTGGAGATTGCATCAAATTAGGGCTCTATTGATGATAATCACGCATTTTGGATGAAGTGAAGAGATTGTTGTAATGGACAAGGTTGATCATTCGAAGAGTTGGAGTTTAACTGGGAAACTTACATCTATCATTATCATGTAGGAATTTGAATTTGTTTTAGATATACGTCTTTGAAGGTTCAAATTAGATTAGGATTAGATTAAAAAACCCTATATCTAAAGTTTTCACAATTTTGTATCTTCTATTTTTGTTATTGGAGTAAAAATCATGTGTGGCCAAACTCAATCGTTCTGATTTAAGGAAATTCAATATTCTAGTTTTAACTTTGTGAGGTTTTGTGTTCTTAACTTTTATCCACATTTTAATTCAAATATTTCTTGTTTTGAGTTCTCATATTTGATGAATGATTAATATTTGATTAATCTGACAATTTAATTTAATATTGATTATTCTATTGCTAAACTTGAATTCAGTAACCCGTAATTATCATAAAAGATTGATGTAAGTAGAAAATAAGTTATTTATGAAATTGCATATTTAACTTATGATAAATAAGAAAACTAAGTTGAATAATTATAGCTATTTCGATTATTTAATTTAGGGTTAGTCTTTTCCACTAAGCTTATTGCTATCATTTATTTTATATGGAATGCTATCACACCTAGTCAATTAGTGACAAGTTTTGGTTTGGATGATGGGTTTGAACCAATTAATTTAGAAAAATTTGAGACTTATTACTGTTATCCTAATATATTTCAGACTAACTGCTTGAATTGTAAAAATATTTCTTTTAAACCAATGATCAATGTTACAATTAGACGAGATCTTTCCCTTGAATCAGAGTTTGGTAATCTTGACTTTCTCACTTTTATATTCAGTTGATTTAATTTGATTTCTTATTAATTTTACTTAATCAATTACTTACACAAACCCCTCCACCATTGCCCCACCCCTGCCTCCCTTTTAATTTCATTACTTAAAATTAAGAAACTACTATTTAGTTTTCTAGGGATTCAACCTGGCTCCACAACTACTACAAGAAGTTTGGAGAATCAAAATTATTTTTGGGGCTTCGATAACTTGACTAAAATTTTGGCCTCATTGTCGGGGAATTACTTTAGTTTCTTAGTTTCTTTGCATTTTTATTTTACAGTGACTACTAACCTCTTGTCTTGTATAATTCATGCTTCTTAGATTGGTAAATTATGATATAATCCAAAAATTGAGAGGACAGTGTGTCGTTTGAGAAAAGAAACTAAGTAAGGAAGTGATCATTCACCTTCTAACTTGAAAGTTGAAGTAGATTTAACAATTGGTGAAGACTCTAATTTTTAAGAAGAGGACTAAAAGAAGGCAAATCTTAACCCTAGAATGTTAGGGTAATTAGTGGCAAATTTGAATCAACAACCTTTATACGTTCAATTTCCAAATGTTGAGGTAGATTTTGAATTGAAATTTGGTTCGATTCACTCACTGCCTATTTCTTGTGGTCTTGCAGATGAAGAGCCACTTAAGTACCTGAAGGAATTTTATGTTATCTGCTCTGGAATGAAACCAAAAGGGTTGACAGAAGAACAAATTAATCTCAAAGCTTTTTCGTTCTCATTGAAAGATAAGACAAAGGATTAGTTATATTATCTTCCACCTAGCTCAATGACAATTTGGAACGAGATGAAAAGAATATTTTTGGATAAGTTTTTTCTCGAATCATGAGCAAAAAATACCAGAAAGCAGATGTGGGATTAAAAAAATTACTAGAGAAATATTATATGAATATTGGGAAAGGTTTAAGGAGTTATGTGCTAGCTACCCACATCATCAAATTCTTGACCAACTTCTGATTCACTACTTTTATGAAGGACTATTACCAATGGATCAAAGTATGGTTGATGCAACTAGTGGAGGAGCGTTGGTAAACAAAACACCTAAGGCGGCCAGATAATTGATATCAATTATGGTTGAAAATTCTTAACAGTTTGGGATAAGGATGGATGAAGTTATTAAGCATATGAATGAGGTAAGTAACAGGCACCTTGAGGATAAAATTTTAGATTTAACTGCTTTAGTTCGTTAATTGGCTGTAGGTCAATTGCGATCTACAAGAGTTTGCAAAATATGCTCATTTCTTGGACATCCTACAAATATGTGCCCTATATTGCAAAAAGACTCTTTAAGAAGCCAACACAATAGGGGGATTTCTTGGCCAACCTCAACGAAAGTATGACCCATATTCCAATTACTATAATCCAGGATGGAGGGATCATCCAAACTTGAGCTATGGAAATAAGGAGGGCAATAACGATATAAATCTCACAATTTTAAACAACCTCAAACCCCTATATATGCTCAACCTCAATCTTCAAATTCAGGTATGTCTTTAGATGAAATTGTAATCTTCAAATCCAGGTATGTCTTTAGATGAAATTGTTAAGGCACTTACTAATAATACTCAATAATTTCAATAGGAAACAAGGGCAAGCCTGCAAAACTTAGGAAATCAAATCACTAAATTAGCCACCTCGGTAAGTAAATTGGAAGTACAAGCATTAGGAAAATTACTTTCCCAAACAGTGGTGAATCCTAAGGAAAATCTGAGTAACTGATTTTGAGAAGTAATAAGGAAATTCAGTTTGGAACTTCTTTACCAATGGAGGTAGAAAATCACGATGATAGAGAAAAGAAGGAAGAACTTCCAACTTAAGAATCAATAAATGTAACACCCCATTCCCGCAAAACCCGAACCCGATATCGACAGTGATACCCGGATCCGTGCCCCGCGAGGGTGGCGT
>JANQBM010000221.1:28510466-28521694 GCA_025594535.1 Erythroxylum domingense
ATTTTTGACCTTGAAAGCCACCGATTTTAAGCCACCATTTTGGAACCCCCCTTTTTGACTTTTATGAGTTTGAGACAATAATCAACAAGGTGGGTTTAATATTCTTTATCAGTTAGGTTTGCCTCCCTCTTTAAGTAAGATGTAGTGTATACTTATAAACGGACTGATTTCTTTATGTTTGCAATTATCCGACCAATAACGATATTATTCTCCTTAAATACTTGAGCAAGGTTCCTCATGTGAAGCACTAAGCTTACTCGAGATGATCAATGGTAACACTTTTTTGTCCCTACAAAACACATATTTAAAGGTGACTAGGGAGAGGCTTCAAATTTGGAGTGGGTGCCTGCAAAATAGAGCGTGAAGTTCTCTTATTAGAAATTGGTAACAAGATATAAGAAACATTACCTGACTGTTTTATCTTTGGGAGATCATTTGTTGTTGCAATAGTTTCTTGCAAATCAGCATTCAAGGTTATTTCCTCCTTTTCTTCCTCAAGATTTTTTTAATTGGAAACTTTTAATGCATCTTATTCCTCAAGTTCATATGTTAAAGAATCGATAATATCAATCAAATAAACTCTCTAGAATTCTATTCTTTGACTTCTCTCTTGGGAGTTTACCTATTTTCCCTTCAACCAAACTTTCTTTCTTTTATTTTCTTTTTCCATTTTTAGTATTTTCCTGTACAAGGTGTTTGATTTATTTCCATTTTGGGTATCTCCCCACTGGGAGCAACCTTGGAGGAGGCTCGGGAAGCTTCAAATCTTCTTGTCATGGAGTCTTTGAATCAGTCATTGAAAGGGAAGATGGCAACTATTGCATAAAACTTATCTGCTTCTAAAAGAGCCTGGACTGACATACTAGTAGCATCTTTTTCAAAGTGTAAACTCACACACTTTCAAGTTGTATTGGTGGATGGAGTGCTCACTTCTCCGGGGCAATTACTTCAAATAGGAGGTGTTGCCACTTTAGTACTAGTAGGATACTTCTTAGGCAAAAGGCCAACATTTCTTTAATTATCTCTTTGAAAATGCAAATTTTAAATTTTCCAACATTTCCATTAGTTAATGTTTGGGCTATGGAGAAATAGGTAAACAAAGGATTGGAGAAAACCTTACTTAGATGAGTCCTTTGTCTTTAAGTTTGCCAATGATAAATGTTTACTTGAAATCTTAAAGTAGGGACTTTGGTACATCATAAGCCAACCTATATTCTTGCTTAAATGGAGACCAAGATTGGAGTTAGAGGAAAAATTGACACCATATTGTTATGGATTAATTTCCACAATGTCCCTCTAGAGTACTGGACAATGAAGGGCATTAGCTTTTTAGTAACTTCAGTTCGGAATCCTTTTATCCTAGACTCATAAGATGCGTAAATGGAGAGACTTTATTATGCCATAATTTATGTGGAAGTGAGTAGAGATAGGGAACTTCCTGAGGCTATCTTAGTTATGAAATTAAATGAACAAGGTGGGTTAATTAAGTCAGACATCAATTTGACATATTATTGGAAACCATTGAAACGTGATCACAAATGGAGACCTATAGGGAGAGTTTTTAACGTTGGGTGTTATGATGAACTTATGGGAATCCCTCCAATAGCAGGTGAGCATAACTCTTCTAAATTACCCAACTTAGAAACTAGCTCCAAATTTAGAAAGAAGCTGATACTACTATAGTTAATAACAGTTTAGAGAAATGCCCTTCACTTTCTCATTGCAACAGATCCCATTCCAAGGAGAGTTTGACTGAGCCTGAAGCTAGATCTATGGAAGAAGATGGTTAGAAACCTAGAGAGTATGTTTTGCCTCTTGAGGAAGAAATATTAATTGTGGAGGTAGTTGAAACTACTCAAACTATGAGTAACATTATAGAATATGAAGACTTAGATCGATTCTGTATGAGTGACCCTCTTAAAAGGCAATATATCAAGGAGTTTTTTTTTTGGAACAAAAGCTTGTTATCTTAGGCTTAATGGAAACTAAATTAAAAGATAATCACCTCTATTCTTACCTAAGCTTTTTAGGGTTTGAATGGAAGATTCTTTCAAATCATTGTTATCATTTCAATGGAATGATCATTATTGCTTACAACTCTAATAAGATACAAAATTTGAACTCTTGCTCCTTAGATCAACTTATTTGTTTGTCTTGTAGCTTGGAAAGTTCCTCATCTTTGTTTGAAATTTCCATAGTTTATGTTGCTAATTTTCGGTATTAAAGGGCTAAGCTATGGGAGGATATAAAAAAATATTAATGCCTCCATAAATCATCCTCGGCTATTGGTTGGGGATCTTAATTGTGTGCTATCCCTATTGGAAGCAAAAGGGCATAGAATTAAGATAAGAGGAATAAGAAGGAACTGAAATAAATAATCCACACTCTAAGCTTGGTTGAGCTAAGGTATGGTGGAAATTTCTTCACTCATAACAATAGATAGTAGGGATTGTATTACATCAAGAAAAAACTTAACAGAGTTATGGTTAATCAATAATTTCTCAAGGTTCCTGGATTATTTTGCTCACTTGGGAGAACCATATCCTTTAATCACTTAGGAATTGAAATTTTAAAACTTAATTAAGTTTTTAACACAATGGCTCCCTTCAAGTATTTCAATTGTCTTACCAAGAAAGAGGGATTTGAAGAAGTGGTCAAATCTGCCTAGAACATTAAGGTGTTTAGTTTTAGAGCTTACCAGTTGATGATGGAGCTTCAGTTTGTCAAGGAGGCTTTAAAGGAGTTCTCAAAACTTTCAAGTCAAAAACTAATCTGAATATGCAACTAGCTAAGGATAATCTCAAGAAAGCTCATAAGGATTGCTATAACTTTCCTTATAGCTTAGAACTTAGGGCCATTGAAGCTTCCAAGTTCTAAGAATTCAATTCATGCGTCACAATGCACAAATCCATTTTAGAACAAAAGGCTTGGATTCAGAGGCTTAAAGAAGGGGATCTTAATGCCAAATTCTTCCATAACTCCATTATTGCTCATAGGAAGAGGAACAAAATCTCTATGCTTTAAAATGAACATGATGCTTCTCATTTAGGTAAAGAGATGATTGAATCAATCACTTTGGATTATTTCAAGAGATTATTGGGGGTTGATGTTATCTGTGTAAATAGGAACTTGAATCTAAGGTTATTTATCAGGAAAAAATATTTTGATGAAAGAATTCATGACCAGGCTAGTAACTGAGCTTAAGATCGAACAAACCTTATTTAGTTTGAATCCTTCTAAAGCCCTTGAACCTAATGGTTATAGTGCTCACTTCTTCCAAGCTACTTGGGGTACCATATGAAGTTTACTAGTGGAGTCGATCCATTAATTTTTCTCTAACTCAAGGATGCTTAGAGAGATGAAAATAAACTTATGTTTGTCTTATATCTAAATGCTCTAATCCAAGCTCCGTGTTGGATTATTTCCCCATTTCCTGTTGTAATACTTCATACAAAGTGATCTCTTAAATATTAGCCAGGAGATTAATAGCTACCCTTAGAGAATGAATCAATCAAGCTCAAGGTTTATTCATAGTTGGCAGAACTATTAGTAACATTGTTATGCTAGTTCAAGAGTTATTGAAGGACTATGATTTTAAAAGGCCTTGTCGAATTATGTAGTATTATTTGGAAAGATTGTACAATTATAGAGATCTTATTCTGAGGATTAGAATAAGATATAGATTTCCCTATACTTTAGGGAGTTTGTTACTATATAGGTTAGACAATTGTATATAAAAATTACGACTGTAACCTAAGTTAGATGAGAAAAAAGAAATTTATTCTTCTCTGCTTATATTCGACATGGTGTCAGAGTTATTGGCTCTTTCATACTAAAACTCTGATTTTTTTCTCGTCATACCAACTGAGACCCATCTCCACTGTTCCTCTCATCGTCCTAGCCTTCTCTATCATATTTTCTTGTTCCTTTTCCTATTCTTATCCTTATTCTTAATTAATCATGTCAGAATCACCCAAAGATTTTGTCAAAATCACCAGGCCTGCATTTAAGAATACTGCTGCTGCTATAATCGGAGATTTGTAGAACATTCAAGTTGCATACCAATTGAATGGGAAGAATTATTTGAAGTAGTCACAATTGGTCCGCACATTCCTAAAGGGAAGAGGGAAATCGAGTCATTTAATAGGTACAGGTCCTTTACAGGACAATCCTAAATTTACAACGTGGGATGAACAAGACTCTATGGTAATGTCCTGGTTATGGAATTCGATGCTGCTAGAGATTAGTGACACATGTATGTTTCTTGAAACTTCCAAGGACATTTGGGAAGCTATTTGACATACATACTCCAAAGTTAATTATGTTGCACAGACCTACGAGATTAAGACAAAAGCTTTAGCAACTAAACAGGAGACTCAGATTGTTACTGAATATTCAAGTCTCTTACAGAGCTTATGGCAAGAGATGGATCATTATCATGGCATCCAAATGCATTGTAGTGAAGATGCAACAATTTTGAAGCATTTTGTGGAAAAGAATCGTATTTATGATTTTTTGTCAAGATTAAAAGTGGAATTTGATGCTGTAAGGGTGCAGATTTTAAGAAAACCAGAACTACTATCTCTAAATGAGACAATCTCTATTATACGCGTAAAAGAAGGAGGTCGAAATGTTATGCTTGAATCTCAAGGAGGAAATGGTTCCACACTTATTACCAATTCCACATAATTGAAAGAGGCAAACAATCCTACACTAGTTACTAGAGGGGATTCATCCAAACCATTTAACCGAGAATCCCTATTCTGAACATACTGTAAGAAGCATCGGCACACCATGGAGAAATGTTAGAAACTTCATGGCAAACTCAATCGAAGTGGGAACGACCGAAGTCAGGCACATATGGTGAGCACTTCTTCAACTAATGAAGAAAATTCCAAAAAATATGTCCCTGAGTTTAACACCGAAGAAATTGAGAAACTAAAAATCTTTGTGGAGTCCTTTGAGAAGCCAACCTCAATAGGTACTTGTTCATTTGCGTTTTCAAGTATTTCTTCTTCCTCTAATACTAATGTCTTAGAAAGAAATTCTCCTCCATGTGGGTGATTGATTCTGGAGCAACTAACCATATGATTTGTTCCTCTAAACATTTTATCTCTTATAACCCTAGTTGTAGCCATAAAAAGATCACAATAGCTGATGGATCCATCACCACCGTAGATAGCCAAGGGGATATATACATAAATAAGGACCTTACAGTACGAAATGTTCTTCACGTTCCAAAGCTATTTGCGAGCCTTATTTCCATTCAAAAATTAACCACAGATTCAAATTACAATATAACCTTTTTTTCCTTCACATTGTGTCTTTCAGGAGCTAGGCACGAAGAAGATGATTGGATGTGCTAGTTAGAGGGACGGTCTCTATTTCTTGGAAAAACAATACAGTATATTAGAAATTGGAAAACCCTTATCTACATCCTTCTTTTCTGAATCTGTCATGTCAAGCCAAGGTAAATTTTGGCTTCATCATCATCGTTTAGGTCACCCATCTTTTAGAGTTCTCAAGTTGATGTTTCCTTCTTTATTTAAAGGTCTTGAGTCTGAATTTTTTTATTGTGATGATTGTGAACTCGCTAAGCACAAATGCGCTTCCTTTCTAATAAGCAATAAAAAAATATTTGTTCCTTTTTCTCTCATTCATAGTGATATTTGAGGACTTTCTACCATCCCAAATGTTTCGGGTGCTAGGTGATTTGTTTTATTTATTGATGATTGTATCCGAGTTATATGGCTTTACCTCTTGAAAAATAAAACTGATGTTAGTATTGTTTTTCCTAATTTCTACAACATGGTCAATACTCAATTTGATGTAAAAATTAAGAGATTTCGATCAGACAATGCCAAGGACTATTTCAATAAACCCTTCCTTCATTTTTTCAGAAAACAGGAATTATTTATGAGTCCTCATGTGTTACCACCCCACAACAAAATGGTGTAGTTGAGTGAAAAAATGGACATCTCCTAGAGATCATTAAAGCATTGTTGTTTTACAAAAATGTTCCCAAACAATACTGGGGTGAAGTCGTATTAACTGCTGCCCATCTTATTAACTGACTTCCAACACGTGTCCTTAGGTTCAAAAGTCCAATTGATATTCTCACAAAAAATTTCCCAAATTTTTTCGTTTCAAACAGTCGTATACCTCGAATCTTTGACTGTGTTGTGTTTGTTCATTTTCATTCTCACAATATGAGCAAATTAGATCTACATGCTCTTCGATACATTTTTATTGGATATTCCTCCATATAAAAGGGTTATAAATGCTTTCATCCACCTTCTAAAATTTTTTTTGTCTCAACTGATGTTACTTTTGATGAAAATAAATCTTTTTTTAGCACACTTATCTTCAGGGGGAGACTTTGAGTGAAGATAAAACAAAGGATATGTTTCTTCTTTATCCTAGTTTTGTTCAACCTATACCCATAATCATCCCTGAATCCACTTCTCCCTCAATTAAGTCAGCCATATCTGTTGGAATGATGAAATCTAGGGGAAATCAAGATAACATGCAGCCACTGCAAGTTTATTCTAGGATGAAGATACCAGTCTCTCAACCAGCACAAGTCCAGTCTCCCATTCGTGCTATTGCCCAAATTCTGAAAATCACTCTCAAGCCAATTGACAATGTCACACTAGGTGGCGAGCTAACTGTTGAGCCATTTGAACCAACGAACAAACCAGAAAAAAAACAAGTACTCAAGACCTACCAATTACACTTAGGAAATGAACAAGAACCTGCACAAAACATCCACTGTCTTTTTTCATATCTTATCGGAATCTATCCCAAAAATATAGAGCTTTCTTAACCAATCTTCATACAATTCCCACACCAAGAAATCTAATTGAGGCATTAGGAGACAGAAAATGGGAGGATGATATGAAGATCGAAATGGAGGCCCTTGAAAGGAATAAGACATGGGAGTTAGTGGAATTTCCAAGAGAGAAGAAACTAGTCGAGTGTAGGTGTGTTTTCACCATAAAATACAAGGCTGATGGCTCGGTGGAAAGATATAAGGCAAGATTGGTGGCCAAAGGGTACACTCAAACCTATGGCATCGATTATCTAGATACATTTACCCTTGTTGCTAAGATGAACACGGTATGAATATTGTTGTCATTAGCTGCTAATTTCGAGTGGAATCTACAACAATTTGATGTTAAGAATGCATTCCTCCATGGTGATCTAGAAGAGGAAATTTACATGGTAGTTCCTCCTGGATTTGAATCTAAAGAGGGAATGGTGTGCAAGATGAAGAAAGCCCTTTACGGGCTCAAACAATCACCAAGAGCTTGGTTTGGGAGGTTAGCTAAGGTGATGATTTCATTGGGATATAAGCAGAGCCAAGGAGACCATACTTTATTCGTTAGACACTCAAATTTTGGGAGAGTCACAACATTGCTAGTTTATGTAGATGATATCATTGTGACAGGTAATGATGTAGAAGAGATGAAAAATCTGAAGCAATGTCTCTTAAAGGAATTTGATATCAAAGAGCTAGGAAAGTTAAAGTACTTCTTAGGCATTGAAGTAGCTCACTCAAAGCAAGGGATTTTTATCTCTCAACAAAAGTGACCACTTGAATTGTTGAAAGAAATAGGAAAGTTGGGTTATAAACCAGTGGAGATGTCGATTGAATTCAATTATGGATTATATGATGCTCCAAAAGATCCCATGGTAGATAAAGGATCACATCAAAAGCTTGTTGGGAAGTTGATATATCTGGCAGATATAAGACCAGATATAGCATTTGCAGTGAGCACGGTTAGTCAATTCATGCACAACCCCAAAGAATCACATCTCAAGGAAGTAAATAGGATACTACAATACTTGAAAGGCAGCCCAAGAAGAGGAATTTTGTTTAAGCGATAAACAGTCACAGGTATGATATTAGAGGCTTATACCGATGCAGATTATGCTGAGTCTTTAGTCGATAGGAGATCAACATCTGGTTAATGTACACACCTAGGTGGTAATCTTATAACATGGAGAAGTAAGAAGCAGAATGTGGTAGCAAGACCAAGCGCAGAGTCAGAATTCAGATCTATGGCGTTAGGAATATATGAGTTACTTTGGCTAAAGATAATCCTAAATGACTTAAGAATAAAAGGGGAAGGACCTGTGAGGCTGTACTGTGATAACAAATCAGCCATCAGCATTACACATAACCCTGTTAAACATGATCGAACAAAGCATATTGAAGTTGATAGGCACTTTATCAAGGAAAAATTAGACTGTGGCTTAATATACACTCCATTTATGTCAACCAAGGATCAGTTGGCAGACATACTTACAAAGCGACTGACAAGCATAGTGTTTCAGAATATTATTGGCAAGTTTGGGATGGAAGATATCCACTCACCAGCTTGAGGGGGAGTGTCGGATTATGTAGTATTATTTGGAAAGATTGTACAGTTATAGAGATCATATAAATCCCTGATTTCTAGGGATTAGAATAAGATACAAATTTCCCTATACTTTAGGGAGTTTGTTACTATATTTAGGTTAGACAATTGAATGATTAGCTAGGACTTCATGATAAATTGTATGGTTTCTTTTTATTTTCCTACTACTTATTGAAAATATAGGAAGGAATGCATCACTTCAACATCCTATAGCATTTTGATTAATGGGATTCTGATCAGTACTTTCGAGGGGACCAAAGGAATTAAATAAGGGGATCATCTTTTCCCTTATCTTTTTAACTTAGTCGTTAAGGTTTTATCTAAAATGATTGAGCTTTTCATATCTAACAATAGCATATTTGTATTTCACCAAAATGTAAGAGTTTAAGTATTAGTCATTTGGCTTTTGCTTATGGCCTTATGATTTTTTGTGGAACTGACACATATTCTCTAAGCCTCCTAATGAGAATCCTCAAAGAGTTTTCCATTATGTTAGGACTTAAAATCAATCTTCAGAAAAGTTGTTTCTATATTGCCTCAGCCTCCTAACATGTTGAGGAGCTCAGTGGCATTATTGGTTTAGGTCTTTTTCACCATCACTACTAAAAAGTCTAAATTATCTGACCGCATCCAGTTGTTAAAGGCTCTCAAATCAATAATTAGTGTATGGTAGAATATATATCTTTCTATAGGTAGGAGACTGTAACTTATTTCTTTATTCCTAAAGAATCTCCACATACACTAGAGTGCTTATATCTGCATGCTAAGGAAAATGGCCAAGGAGCTAGAGAGATGCATCAAACATTTTATCTGGACTGATAAAGCTAAAGACTTAAAAGGAGCTAAAGTAAAGTAGGAGAACCTTTGTCTCCCTAAGCAGGAAGGAGGCCTTGTATAACATGAATTTCAATCATGCAAAAACTATTGCTAATTAAGAGAGTATGGAGATTACTCAATGACAAGGAAGCCTTATGGCTCAAATAGGTTAATGAGTGCTACCTAAGATACACAGATTTCTTGTAACTGAGTATTACAAGGGAGCAATTATGGTTCTTAGTTCAAATGTTAAGATTAAGGGAACAAATTTACCCATTTGTCAAACGCTTGCTGTTGTTGTTAGTCCTTGAGGATAATACCTTTATGCATTTTGTAAGGAAACAATTTTGCTACATTCTCTTTTACCGAAATGGTATTATAGAAAATCTTGTATTCTTATTTGTAGAAAAGCAGTAACATTTTGTAATTGAGAAAGAAAGAAGATGAGTCCATAAACACTAAATCCTTTCTACATTTTTCTTGGGATTAAATGATTAATCACTAAAAACATATGCCAATTACTTCAAACGAGATAATAATTAATAATCAAAATTTGAAGTTCTGGGTGTAAAATGCTTCTCACGTCAATTCAAATTGACAATATTATTAATTTTTGTTACATATTCTTAATAAGGGATCATAAATTACTTGTAAAAGAAGGGCTTGTATAACCTTAAACAAGCACTTAGATCTAAATTTAATTTCTTAGTTTTTTTATTTTAACTATAGAATTTGTTTGAAGGGATAATAATCCTTCTTCCTTTTTTTTGTCTAAAATTTCCTAAAGACACGTTAGTTTTACTTTTTTATGTTTGATTATAATGATCATAGATGAAAATCCTACCTATCTTGGTTGGTTAACTTATATCTTTTTTTAGAGAATTTATACATCCATTAAATCAATATTATTATCAAATATTTTTAAAATGAATTAACTTTATCTTATGGCAGTCGGCTTATATACTTTAAAACAGCAATATTAACTTTTATGTTTTATTGATTCAAGTTAGGATACTTCATTACTCATCATTCCATTATTGGTTATTATAATATTTGAGGTAGAAATGTATTTTTTTAAAGTGCAAAGAAACAATCTTCAGTCGTTAAATCAAACCACAAATGAATTCATATGGTTTTCTTTCCTACTTAACAACATCAGTGACTCTTTTTTTCAACCATTTATATTATACTATAGTTATAATATATCCTACCGATAACAAAAAATCTAGTGTTTCATTCCATTTAATCATATTAAATTGCAGTATCAATATGTTGAAAATTTATAGGCGATTGTTCTAAAAGGATAGGAAGAGCCAATAATTCAATGTGTTAATAGTTTAAGTTAAAGATATTATTTTTACTCATATATAGATTCAGTAGTGAGATATTAACTAAGCCTATTGTTAAAAAGGTTTTCCTTGAAGCACTAAAATGGTTAAAAAGGTTTTCCTTGAAGCACTAATCCCTTTGTACGACAATCTTACTTAGCTTCGTTAAAGCAAGATTCAGCCTCATCCTATGATTATCGACTGACTTACTTGTTCTGTAACACCTCATGACACTCTTAGTATGCCACTTTCACACCCTTGCAAGAAAACTATGAAAGAACTAAATATTCATGGCAACAAAAGAATATGAGAAAGAGATACAAAAAATGCCCAACTTTATTACTTCCCTCATAGTATAAAAAGGAATGTTATCTCATATCTCTAAGTGTCTCCCGCACTCTCTCTCCCTCACAGTAGATACCTCTAGATGATTAAGTTAGAATCCTAATAGAACTCTACTAGTTAAAATCACAATCTTATCCTTATCTTATCCTTATCAGATTACATCACACTAACCAATAGAATGACATCCTCATCCAATTAGGACTCTATCTAATAGGATTAAGCTACATCACAATAACAAGATCAAAGATTACATCTATCTAGGAATGATTTATCCATATCTACAAAGATCCCTTCTATTTTCAGATGATACTTCCAT
>JANQBM010000221.1:28531142-28548471 GCA_025594535.1 Erythroxylum domingense
ATACCATTCCCAAATGTTAATTAAGCGTGTTTCTAGGATAAGGTCTTGATTGTTGGAAAATAAAGAGATAAAGAATAGAAAATTATCAATCAAAGCTATGTCGTAGATGAACCACTATATTAAAAGCGAATTATGGCACAACCTAGGTGCAATTGACAATGTTGTTTACTCTCTAAGCTTAACATAGCTACCCTCCAACATGTGCAATCGCAGTGAAAGCTTGGAACAGTAAATTATAATTACCCAAAATAGATGAAAAATAAAGAAGAAAAGAGAATTTTTTTTCCATGTTCATCTTTTTGAATCACTGTAAATAAAGCCCCAAAACCTGCATTTTTTTGGTGTCCAAATCGTAACTGAAATTTGATTTGTTAGTAGATTGTTCTCAAAATATAAGGGAGGATTTTAAAGAAAGAAAGACCAAGTCAGAAGGTTATTTTAGAAAATGATAGAAGGGACTAGAAGTCAAAAGGTTAATTTAGATAAATGTAGAAGGGACTAGAAATAAGTAGTCATTTTCTCAACAATCTGCCACAAATGGCTCGCTGGCAGAAAGGCATACATATTCTAGGCAAAGAAAGGGTCACATACTTAAGCATCAATATCTTTTGTTTGAATTGATACATAGGGAACTGAATTGCTCTTGAATTTCAAGAACTCAAGTTGAGACCTTCACAACACATATTATACCCTTAATGTTTACTGCTCCAGAATACTACAAATACTTTAGATGCCTATGCACATACCTTGGGTTCTCATGGGTGCTCTAGAAAGATAACCTAAGTCTTTCATAGAAGGTGACCACACCTTCACACCCAAATAGTTGGCTTCATCAAGTCTAATCATTTTAGACCAACCAACCAAAGGGCTACGAAACCATTAAAGACCTTGTGATCTAACCTCTTCCAAGTGGTATTCATCAAGTCCATTCAAAAAAGAACCATCATATTGGCTAGGAATCCATAACAAATATATACATAATGATAATCCATTAAGTCCATTCAAAATAGAACCACCCAACACTAGGCTATAAAACCACCAAATTTGGAACAATAAAAAATTATTCATAAAACCTTATACTTTAATTTGCGAGTTTAAGCCTCATTCCTTTATATGATTAGAGAATAACTATCCTTGTTAACCTTTTTGTAAGAGGATCTTCCAAATTCTTTTCAGATCTGACATAATCTAAAGAAATTACTCCATTCTTCTAGAATTGTTTAACAACACTATATCTACTAGTGTCTCCTTTTGCCATTATAAATATAGTTTTTGGCTACCCCAGTGATCGCTTGTGAGTCACATTGTAAGGAAACTGATATTGAGGATCTCCCCTACAATGGCACATCTGTCAACAAATTCCTCAACTATTCAGCTTCTTAACTTGCCAACTCAAGAGCAACGGATTCATATTCCATGGTGGAGCGTGCTATATATGTTTGTTTTGATGATCTCCATGATATAACACCTCTACTCAAAGTTAAAACACAGCCACTTGTAAAACTAACTTCATTATTATTATCGGTTGCCTAATTAGCATATAAAAACATTATAATACTGCAGGAAATTTGCTAAAATGTAAACACCAATTCACAGTACCTTTGAGATTTGTAAGCAATCTATGAAGTGCATTCTAATGCTCATTACTTAGATTATGAGTATAACGATTCAATCTACTAACTGTATAGGCTATGTCAGGCTTAGTATAATTCATGAGGGACATAACACTTCCTATGATTTTAGTATACTCAGCTTATGAAACACTAAGACCATTATTCTTCTTAAGAGATATGCTTGGATCATATGGCGTTCTCCTAGGCGTAACATCAAAAAAGTTGAATTTCTTTAACATTTTCTCAATACAATGAGATTGACACAAGGAAAAGCCATTTTCAATTTTTCTTATTTTGATACGAAGAATCACATCAACTTCTCCTAAATCTCTCATGTCAAATTAAGAAGATAAAAACATCTTCATTAACTACATTCACATTAGTACCAACGATTAGCATATCATCAACATAAAGGCATATAGATACATAATCTGATCCAAATAATTTTGAATAAACACAAGAATCAGACCATTCACAATATAACCATTGCCTTTTAAATTTTTATCAAACTTTTTGTACCATTATTAGGAGCTTATTTTAGATCATAAAGAGACTTTTTAAGCTTACATATCTTGTTCTCTTGTCCAGAAGATACAAAACCCTCAAGTTATTCTATATATATTTCTTTTTCTAAATTTCTATTAAGGAATGTCGTTTTTACGTGCATTTGGTGTGCTACAAGATTATAGATAGCAGAAAACATAACTAGAGTTCTAATGGTAGCAATTTAATCATAAGAGATTAAGTATCAAAATAGTCAATGTCTTTCATTTGGTTGTAACCTATAACCACTAATCTGACCTTAAATTTTTCTATAGATCCATTAGGTCTCATTTTCCTTTAAAAATCCATTTACGTTTAATAGATTTACATCCTTTGCGTAAATCAACTAACTCCCAAGTATAGTTTGTTATTAAAGAGTCAAGTTCGCTTTTAATGGCTTCTTTCCAAAAACTAATATATATGGATGTGACAACATCTTCATATGTTTTTGGATCTTCCTCTATTAAAAAGGCTGAAAAAAATATCTTTGTTTAATCTATTATAATCATAAATTTCAATTAAGAAACAAGTAACAAAGTCTAGTCTAAAAGTATTTTCTATCTTTCGCCTCTTACTCCTTCTAGGTTCATTTTCATTCTCATTAAGAGTAGAAGGTAAAGAGATGGGCACAACAGCCTGATTAGTAGGACCAGCAAAAATGATATCATCTATTCTCTTTAAAGGAAAGATATGTTTAAAAAATTATGCATCTTTAAATTCACAAATAGATTTTTCACCTAAAGACATAAATCTATATGCTATACTAGTTTGAACGTAGCCAATAAAAACTCAATCAAATGCCTTAGTTCCAATGTTAGTTTTTCTAAATTATATGACCAACTTTAGCTAAACACCCCCACACTTTCAAATATTTAATATTAGGAGCAAAACTTTCCATAATTCATAAGGAGTTTTATTTAACTTTTTATTAAGAACCTTGTTAAGTATATAGCACGTAGATAAAAATAGCTTCCCCCCACATGTCCTATTTTTCCTTTTAGTTATGTCATTATGTTATGGAGTATAAAGGGCACTAGTTTTATGTATTATGCCATTTAATTCACCCCTATTAGTCTAAGCCTTTTTATTTTCTTATATAGCTGATTTTCCACTTCATTTTTATATTTCAAGAGCATATCTACAACCTCATCTTTTGATTTCAACAAGTACACCTTAGTATACCTAAAAAAGTCATCAACAAAGGTAATATAATTCTTTTTACCACCCTTACTAATTGTGTTCTTTAAGTCAGCCAGATTTGAATGTATTAATTCTAGCAACTCAATACTTCTTGCTGTAACAAGTTTAAATGGTTTTTTTTAGTATTTTTTCTTCTACACAAACAAAACACTTAGAACAATTTTCATCATCTGTAATGTTAATCAGATGCATGTTTTTTAGTCTTTTAATTGAAGCAATATTGACATGTCCTAACCTACCATGCCATAAATTAACAGATTCAAAAATATAAGCAAAAGAAGCAGAAGAACTTTTATTAAGAGCAGTAAAAACAATGTTCAAAATAAACAATCCATTAGATAAGTACCCCTTCCCCACAAATTCCACTTTTTTGGTGATTATTACCTTGTCAGCCTCGATAACAAATTTTAGTCCAACTTTATTCAACAAACTACCAGAAACTAAATTCCTACGCAGTGAAGGCACATTTAAAACATCATTTAAAGCTAAAATTTTCCTAGAAGTGAGTTTAAGGAAAATCTTCCCTTTTTAGAGCACTCTAACAGTCGTGGTATTTTCTATGTAGACATGTTCACCATTTGTAGCATCTTTAAGATCGGGAACAACTCCTTATTGGCACATAAGTGTTTTGAAGCTCTTGTGTTAAGCACTCAATCCATTTTGCTTTTGACTAGGTTTATATACTGGATTTTGTTGATTTTTCCTATGATAGCATTGATATGTCTTATGGCCTGGTTTGATGTAGACATAGCAGGCTATCTTTTTCTTATAGATTTTTCCATCGCCTTTGTTGATTTGGCTTGATTTTTCTTGTTGCCTATCCTTTTGAAATTTCTTTCCCCTTCCCGTTGAACCTTTCCTTAAAACCACTAATAGATTCTACAAGGTTAGCTTTAATAAAAAAAGAAGAGATAAAGTTTTGCTTATCTTTTAGTTGGTTGGCCTCCTTGATTCTCATATGACTGATTTGTTCTTGTAAAGTTATATCTTTCTTCTTGTATTTCAATTGGTTCCTATAATCAGTCCAGGAGGGTGGAAATTTCTCCAACAGCATATTTGCCTACAACATCTCATACATTTTCTTCCCTTTGCACAGTACATCAGTTACCAAATTCTTACGCTCGGGAATTTGGTCCATCACGGCTTTGTCATTAACCATTTGAAATTGCAACCATTTTCCTACCACATATTTTTTCTTTCTAGCATTATCGCCCAATAATGTTTTTTCTAGAGTGTCCTAACTAAACTTAGCATATTTATGGTTCACAAATAAATCAAACAATGAGTTCTTCATGTGATTTAGCAAGTGATCTCTCACAGTTTTTGTCTTTATCAAACTTCTTCCTAAATTCATCATCTGACTTTTTGGTTTTTTTAACAATATGTGTGGAAATTGAAGTAAAGCCTTGTTTAGCAATGGGTGTGGTGAGAGGAGTAGAAGGAGTTTGAGCAAAAAGGGTAGTAAGAGAAATAATATAAAGTTGAGAGGTTTCAGGTTCATAAGATGGAACATCCATGCATAATATAGAATTAACTGCGAGTTATTCAAGGAGAATCAGAAGTTTTTGTGACCATCGCCTATAGTTGGTTCCATCAAAGGGTTCAAATTTGGAGAGATCAGGAAGAGCTCTGTTCAAAGGAATAGCCTATATCTGTTGAAAAATAAAGAGATAAAGAACAGAAAATTATAACCAAAGTTGTGCCATAAATGAGCCACTACTTTGAAAGTGAATTTCGGCACGATCCAGGTGCTAATGGAATCCAACTGTGATTAAATCACAAACGAAGCAGAAAAATAAAATTTTTTACAGATTTCAAACGGATCCCAATAATTTAATAAACTTAAATAAAATGAAAAACCAATTAGAAATCATACTTTGTTTGTCTTCCTATTGAAAAAAATTTGAACTTTTTTCGATTGATCAATCACGAGCTGTTCAAATATCCAGCCTCTGATGGTATCAACATAGCAATTCTCAAGACTGATTTGAGAGGAAGAAGACAAAAAATGCTAGCTTTTCAAAATGTTCTTCCCTTTAAATAGAAAAATCATAAGGGTTTGTAATTAAAATTAAATTTCTTTAATTATAATTAAAATTAAAATCAAATTATAATTATAATTATAATCATAATTATAATTATAATTAATTTAATTTTAATAAAATCAAATATCGTATATTTGATCCTTAAAGTTTCTCAAACTTTATAATTAAGTCTAACTTAATTAAATTGATTTTTCTTCCACAAATTGCTCTTTAATATGTGACCCATTAGGTTCCTAATAAATTGACAATGATTATAAATTACAATTCTAATTCATAATTAGAATTAGATAAATTAAAATCTCTTTTTAATTTATCTTTAATTCTCCAATTAAACAATTCATAATCATAGATCATGATTGATGTCTAGCAACATGTCATGATTACCTAAATATAAGGAATGTCAAAATGATTGACTTAACCTATCCACACATGGCTATGAAGTCTAATTTAATCCTTTCGTCATTCAATATTCTAATTGGACTGAGTATGGATATAATGTTTACGCTTATCATCCAATCATGTTCGTTCTTGCTAATTAGTAATTAATTTATAATTGAAATTTGAAAACACCTTTTCAAATGTCAATTCACTCTGGCTAGAGAATTCTATAAATCATTACTAATCAGGAACAGTAAAATATTCTCTTTAATTACTTTAGAGTGACGAATCCTATATTGACTTACTCAACTATCTAAATATGGTTCATACTATATCCAATTACTACCAACTGAATTATCTTAGGACGATTCATAAGTAGCACAAAAACACAATAATTCCTACACGAGATACCTTGGTAATCTCAAGTCTGAGAATCATTTATACAACTATCATTATAAGATAATCCATAGACACATAAGTAATATTCCATCTGGAATTCTCATAATCGGGTAGTTTAGTGACTTAATCTCTAATAATCACCCACACATTAATTTAAGTATCTCTATACTTTAATTTATGAGATCAATTACTTTCTTTATAAGAAAGAAACATATTGTGTGCTAGATTTACCATTTCAACAATATCTTGTCTTGATGAAACTATAACTAGGAGCATTTAGGAATAATACATAAGTGTAAATTGAATCTCATAATTATGATCTCGTCATAATTTCAATTACATAGTAATTATTCTAAGGATTTTACCTTTAGTATTAAAACATAAAATATTAATTAAATTAATATATAAAGATAAATAAAGCCTTTTCATTAATTTAAAAAAATGTCATACATTAATTTGCATCCAATTGATTGGCTGCAAGGGTATAAACTTACAATCTCCCACTTACGCTAAAGCCAATCTCCTATGAATCTAATACCATATCCATCAATATGTCAATCATGTCTCTTTTGAGATAATGGCTTAGTAAGAGGATCTGCTCTTTAGTTGGAACTCACTCCAATACGATATCTTTCCGCTCCACTATCTCTGTGATCAAGTAAAACTTCCTAAATACATATTTGAATCGTTGATGAGACTTGGGTTACTTTGCTTGTGCAATAGCATCGTTGTTGTCACAATACAATATTGTGGGCTCAATAATCCTAGGAACCACTCCAAGTTCAGTGATGAACTTCTTGATCTAAAATGCTTCCTTTGCCACCTCTAACACTGAAATGTACTCTACTTCAGTCGTTGAATCTAAAATGGTTGGTTGTTTGGAACTCTTCTAACTTACTACACCATTATTTAGAATGAAGATGTACCCTGACTGTGATCTATTATCATTGTGATCTGACTGGACTAGCATTTGAATATCTTTGAACTCTCAATTCATCTCCTTCATAAACCAAGAAAATATCTTTAGTTCTTCTCAAATGCTTTAAAATATTTTTCATAGCTGTCCAGTGACCCTCATCAGGATTAGACTAAAACCTGCTTGTTATGCTCAAAGCATAAAAAACATCTAGTCTAGTATATAGCATCGCATACATGATTGATCCAATTGTCGAAGCACATGGAATACAATCCATTTTATCTCTCTCTTCTTGTGTCTTTAGACATATACTCTGTGAGAGAGAAATCTCATGTGATATGAGTAAGAATCCCCTCTTGGAATTCTTTATGCTAAACCTCTTTAGCACTTTATCTATGTCCGTAGATTGGGACAATCCAAGCAACCTTTTTGATAGATCTCTATAGATCTTTATTCCCAGAATATAGGCTCCTTCTCCCATATCCTTCATAGAGAAGTTCTTGGATAACCAAATCTTTATAAACTGTAGCATATGTATGTCATTTCCAATTAGCAATATGTCATCCACATATAGTACCAAGAAAATGACTGCACTCCCACTAACTTTCTTATAGACACATTGTTCATCCATATTTTTAATAAAATCAAACTTATTGATTGTCTCATCAAAACAGATGTTCCAACTCAGTGACACTTACTTAAGTCCATAAATGAACCTTTGCAACTTGCATACTTGATTAGAAAATCTCTTGGATTCAAAACCTTTAGGTTGTATCATATACACAACCTCTTGTAAATTCTCATTTAGAAACGCAATTTTGACATCCATCTGCCAAATTTCATAATTATGATATGCTGCTATAACTAACAAGATCCTAATAGATTTTAGCAGAGCTACTGGTGAAAAGGTTTCATCAAAATCAACTCCTTATTTTTGTTTTTAACCTTTAGCCATTATCCTTGTTTTGTACGTATGTATATTATCATCCACGTAAGTTTTTCTCTTAAAACCTACTTGCATGCAATAGGTACAATACCAGTAGGTGCATTAATCAAAGTCTATACTTGGTTAATGTACATGGATTCCATTTCAGATCTCATAGCTTCTTTCCATTTTAAAGAATCAATAGCAGACATTACTTTTTTAAAAGTAGTAGGCTCATCATGTATGACTGATATATTGCCCTTTCCCTGCTCAATTTGTAGTACTAATCTAGTGGGAGGATGACGTATTCTACTAGTTCGTCATGAACTATATGTCTCTTGAACTCTCAGTTGTACATTATATGTATCAACTTGAGGGTCTTGTTCCATTTCGATGTGAATTTGTGGCTCTTGAACTTCTGTAAGTTCAACCTCACTCCCGCTACTTTCTTTGAGAATAAATTCTCTTTTTAAAAATGTAGCATGTTTTGAGATAAACACCTTTTGCTCAATAGGATGATAAAATTAATAATTGAAACTCTCTTTCGGATACCCCACAAATTTGCATTTATCTGATTTTGCTTGAAGCTTATCAAATGCAGCATGCTTCATATAAGCTTCACATCCCCAAATATTTAACTGTGATAATCTAGGTCTTCTACCAGTCCAAATCTCATATGGTGTCTTATCAACCGATTTAGATAGAACTCTATTTAAAAGATATATTACGGTTTCAATATTGTATCCCCAAAAGGACATAAGAAGGACTGTATGACTCATCATTGAACGTACCATATCTAATAGTGTACGATTTCTCCTCCCATAAACTCCAATATATTATGGAGTTGGAGGATGAGACCATTGTGAGAGAATCCCATTCTGTTTTAAGTAACTAAGAAAACTATAGTCTAAGTACTCACTACCTCGGTCTGATCTAAGTGTCTTAATATTTTTTATAGTTTGTTTCTCTACCTCTAGTGTAAATTCTTTGAACTTTTCAAATGATTTAGACTTTTGTTTCATCAAGTACACATAAATTTATTTATAATGGTTATCTGTGAACGTAATGAAATACGATAATCCACCACTAGCATTTGTGGACATAGTCCCACATACGTCTAAATGTATTAATTATAGTAACTCACTAGCACATTGTCCCTTTCCCTTAAAGGCTAGTTTGGTTATCTTTCCCAATAAACAAGATTCACAAGTTTCATATGATTCATAATCAAAAGGATCCAAAATATCCTTCTTTATGTAATTTTGTGATTCTATTTTCATTAATATGACCTAATCGACAATGCCATAAATAAGGTAGAGTTTGGTTATTTAATTTTCTTTCCTTACTATTTATGTTAGGAATTGGCCTTTCGAGATCTAACTTATACAAACCATTTGTAAGCAATCCAAATACATAATAAACATCATCTTTATGAAAAGAACATTGTTATCCTTACTTGCAAAGACAAATCCATTCAAATTCATAAATAGAAATGATGTTCTTGTAATAGCAGGAATATAATAACAATTATCAAGTTCTAATACAAGGCCAGAAGGCAAAGTTAAGCTACAAATTCCTACAACTAATTCAGCAACTCTTGCTCCATTGCTAACTTGCAGGTCGACTTTGCTTTTTTCAATGATCTACTCCTTGTTAATATCTGCATGTTATTACATATATGAGAACCATAACTAGTATCTAATACCCAAGAATGTGGAACAAAAGTAGAAAGATTGATCTTAATCATAAATATACCTGAATAGATAGCTTCTTTAAGCTTCTTATCTTTCAAGTTAGCAAGATAAGATGGGAAGTTCCTCTTCCAATATCCATTGACTCTGTCTTGCCATTGTTCTTCTTTTTGACACCTCCTTTGACCTTTACTACATTAGTAGAAGCCTTCTGTTTCTTGTTATTATTTTTCTTAAAGACCTTTTTCTTGCTTTTAGAAGAACCGATAACAAGTACAGAACTGGGTTCCTTCTTAAGGCACCCTTCCGCAGTCTTGAGCATGTTCAACAATTTAGGCAATGTCATGTCCTTCTGGTTCATGTTGAAGTTCGTGATGAACTATAAAAAGCTTGAACTTAGAGACTACAACACCAGATTAACACTTAGCTCGTAATCCATGACAAAACCTAATTGGGACAATTTTTCAATATACCCAATCATCTTTAGCATATGAAGGTTTACCGAAGATCTTTCTCTCATCTTGCATTGAAACAATGCTTTGGAGATTTGATATCTCTCCACCCTACTTTGTGCACCAAATAACTCCTTAAGATGCAATATCATAGAAGGTGCATCTATGTTCTCATGCTACCTTTGAAGTTCAAAAGACATGCAAGCTAACATTACATATGTAGCTTATTCAACGTCATCAACATAACACTAATATTTCTCCCAATCTTCATCAGTTGCATCTAAACAAGGTTCAGATGGAGTAGGAGGATAAAAAACGTATAACTTCTTTTCTTGCCTAAGAACTATTCTTAAGTTTTGTAACCAGTCTAAAAAGTTGGGTCCAGTTAGCTTGTTAACATCCATGATACTCCTTAATGTCAGGTTGGTACTCATCTTTAAATTCAATAACTGAAAAACATAAAAGGAGCATATATTAGTTTATATCCAAAAATCAAATAAAACTAAGACTTTAAAATTATTTGATTACTCCCACTATTTTATTCAAAATAATAGCCCTCATTATTATATCAAATAATTTCCTAGTAGGCTAGGATCCGATTTAAAATTGATTAATTTTAAGTTTACTGAACAAACCAACTAAAATTAAATTAGGTAGAAAACTACTTTTTAATCACATCTCATGTGACTCCTAGAACTAACAACTTTTGCCAAAATATATCACATATATTATTCCTAACCTACCTCTAAATCTATATGATCATGAGTTACTCATCCAAATCATACAAATTTAGTTAAGTATGACCCATTAATTTAAGATAAAACATATCTGAGTTAAAGTGATATTGAGTTTACTCAACAATCCAAACAATAAACAAAATTCTGGTTTTATTATCAAATAATGGAAGGCAACTATCACGTTCCTAACGTGTGCTTAATATTTTATTGAGGGATTTAAAATTTCAAAAATTTATGATCTCATTATATTTATAATTTCAAACATAATCTAATTATGAAAGAAATTATTTAAAACTTTTACTTGATTCTAATTATTGATTTGATAATAATTTAATTTAATTTAATAATTCAACTCTTGAAAAATTAAATTAAATTTCAAAACTTTTCCTAATAAAGTTCCTTTTGAAAACAAATTTAGAAATTTAGTAAAACAATTTTCAATTATATTAGGATTATAAATTAATTTAATCTCTATTAAATTAATTAAATTGAAATTTTAATGTATTTTAAAAATAAAATAAAATAAAAACACATAAAAGGCTAACTGGCACGTGTTGCTCGTGCCAGACAGTCAGAGGAACAACAAAGCGGGTGCATGCAAAGCATTGACTGAACGTTCACAGATGATGGGTGTATGCATCACATACACCCATCGTCTTCTCCAAAAAATCATCCTCATTTTGTTTGCCTCCAACGATTTAAATAATTGATCCACAATCCCTCATTTTTCATGTTTACCCAACTGTCAGGTAGTGCTCCACATCACTCACGCAAAGCACTTTGCTTACACTACAATCGTCAGCTCTCACAACCGTCCACACCGATGAACTGTCGACACCGAGTTGCTCACCGTCATTCTCTGCGCTACCTACGTCCATGGGTGAGTTTTCACCCATCGTTTTTACACGGTGGTGAAACTGATCCATAATCACCAGCGACAAAACACCGTTGGTTAGACATCTCGCAAGTGGTTTTTAAAATCACTTGTTTGTGTAATCTTTAAAACCAGTAAACACAGATAGGGCAAATAGAGGAGTAGAAGTAGGGAACATACGTAGACAGAAACAAAACAAGGTAGATGCAAATCAATTTGTTTTAGAATCCATATGTGGGCATTCTAGAAACATAAAACACAGAAAGGAAAATTCTAGAGGCAATCGTGCATAAAACTAGGCAGTGCATAAATGAAGAAATAAGTTTCAGAAACCATGATATACGCAGATACAAAACACATCATATGTGAGCATTCTTTAGTATACCAGAAGAAAAAGAAAAATAGTTGTCAAAACAATTTCTAGAAACAAAATAAAGGTAGAAAATATGGAAACTTTTCAAAGTTTCCATTTCAGAACAGTCAAAAGAATGGCTTCGGATTAAGACAAAAGCAGAAGCATAACATATTAAGTTTTTTTTATCAAAATCAAAAAGAATAAAACAACTAATCCAAGTGAAACAATTAAAGGAGGCTCTGATACCACTGATAGAATCCAACTGTGATCAAATCATGGACGTAGCGAAAAAAATAGACAATTTTTACAAATTTCGAGTGGATCCTGATAATTAAATAAACTTGAATAAAATGAAAAACAAATTAGAAATCTACCTTGTTCGTCTTCCCATTGAATAACCTTTGAAACTTTTTCTGATTGATCAATCACGAACTGTTCAAATATCCAGCCTCTAATAGTATCCACAGAGCAATTCCCAAGACTAATTAAAGAGGAAGAAGACAAAAAGTTCTAGCTTCTCAAAATGTTCTTCCCTTTAAATAGAAAAATCATATGGGTCTGTAATTAAAATTAAATTTCTTTAATTATAATTAAAATAAATTTATAATTATAATTATAATTAATTTAATTTTAATAAAATCAAATATCTCATATTTGATTTATAAAGTTTCTCAAACTTTATAATTAAGTCTAACTTAATTAAATTGATTTTTCTTCCACAAATTGCTCTTTAATGTGTGACCCATTAGGTTCCTATTAAATTGACAATGATTATAAATTACAATTCTAATTTATAATTAGAATTAGATAAATTAATCTTTAATTCTCCAATTAAACAATTCATAATCATAAATCATGATTGACGTCTAGCAACATGTTATGATTATCTAAATATAAAGAATGTCAAAGTGATTGACTTAACCTATCTATGCATGGCTATGAAGTATAATTTAATCATTTCATCATTCAATATTCTAATTGGACAGAGTATAAATATAGTATCTACTCTTATCATCCAATCATGATCGTTCTTGTTAATTAGTAATTGATTTATAATTGAAATTTGAAAACACATTTTCAAATGTCAATTCACTTTGGCCAGAGAATTTCATAAATCATTTCTAATCAAGAACAGTAGAATATTCTCTCTAATTACTTTAGAGTGACGAGTCATATATTGACTTATTCAACTAACTAAATATAGTTGATACTGTATCCAATTACTACCGACTAAATTATCTTAGGACGATTCATAAGTAGCATAAAAACACAGTAATTCTCACACGAGATACTTTGGTAATCTCAAGTTTGAGGATCAATTATACAACCATCAGTATGAGATAATCCATAGACACATAAGTAATATGCCATCCGGAATTCTCATAATCGGGTAAGTTCAGTGACTTATTCTCTAATAATCACTCACACATTATTTTAATTATGTCTATACTTTAATTTATGAGATTAATTACTTTCTTCATAAGAAAGAAACATAATGTGAGCTAGTTTTACTGTTTCACAATATCCCGTCTTGATGAAACTATAACTAGGAACATTTAAGAATAATACATAAGTGTAAATTGAATCTTATAATTATGATCTTATCATAATTTCAATTACACAGTAATTATTCCAAGGATTTTACCTTTAGTATTAAAACACAAAATATTAATTAAATTAATACATAAAGATAAATAAAGCCTTTTCATTAATTCAAAATAATGTCATACATTAACTTGCTTCCAATTAAGGGCATAAACTAACAGGTGCAATCGATAACAATATTTGCTTCCTAAGATTAACACAATCAGCCTTTAACACATGCACTTGTGGCAGAAGCTTAGAGTGGTAAACTATAGTTGCCCAGAATAGATGTAGAGTAAAGATGAAGAGAAGAGAGTTTTTTTTGTGTCCATATCATCTTTTTAAACCCCTGTAAATAAAGTCCCAAAACCTTATTTTTTGAAGTCCAAATTGTAGCTAAATTTGGATTTGTTGGTGGGCTATTCTCAAAACATGGGGGAGGATTTTAAGGAAGAAAGACCAAGTCAAAAGGTTGTTTTAGATAAGGATAGAAGGGACTAGAAGTCAAAAGGTTGTTTTAGATAAATATAAAAGGGACTAGAAACTAGTAGTCATTTTCCCAACATTGATTCCATTAATCACTTCATCTAATCCATCAACCCTTCGTAAGTTTTGAATCTCTTTCAATATCTATAAATTTGCCTACTTTTTTGTTCTAATTTTGAATATTTTTATGTCTTTTTTATTTGAATTTGAAACTTTAATTTGTTCATGACTTTCTGGATTCGATAAAGTGTTTTGGAAATTTTCTTCCTTGCATTATTGCCTCGTCATATATCTATTTTTTTAACTTACTCAAGATGGTGTAATGATTCCTAGAAGTATCAGCCATCAGGCCAACTTCTAAGCCTCCATTTCTATGTAAATAACTATTTACATATGACTAAAAGTCTAAAACCTGAAATGACTAATACAAGTGGCTTTATCATTAAGTTATGGCCTCGTCATATAAGTTTTATCATTAAGTTATGTGTTTTTTGCATTATAATGTTTTTGGCTTTGAGACAATTTCAGGTTTTAGACTTTTAGTCATGTGTAAACAGTTATTCACATAGAAATGGAGGCTTGGAAGTTGTCCTGATGGCTAATACTTCCAGGAATCATTACACCATATTGATTAAGTTAAAAAATAGATATATGACGAGGCAATAATGCAAGGAAGAAAATTAAACATTTATAAAATATTAAGGTTTCCACTTGTATTAGTCATAAATCTATTAAAATTTTTAGCCACATAAAGTTAAATTTAAACACTTATAAAAAATTAAGGTTTAATTTGAACTAATTAAAATATTAAAATTTAACCCAAGGTTATATTTTCCACGCTCATGGGAATGTGTGATCATTAACGTATATTTATGGTATTGATATTAATATTGTATATAGTACTAAAAATTTCTTAGCCTTATATTTTGATCAGAAAGATATAGGGGAAGCAACTGTTATTTTGGGTGTTAAAATCATAGAGAATAAATTTGATATAATGTTATATTTTAATGTGAAACCAATTTGTAATCCTTATGATGCCAACACTCAATTGGTTAAAAATAAAAGTGATCATGTGGCTTAGTCTGAGTATGCTCAGATTATTGGGAGTCAGATGCATTTAGTAAACTTTACACAATTTGATATAGCTTATGTTGTATATAGACTAAGTAGGTATACTCAAAATTCCAACTATGATCATTGGGTTATTTTAGTCAGGCTAATGAAATATTTGAAAGGCACCACGAATTATGGTATTTTGTTTAGTGGATTTCCTATTATATTGGGAGGGTCTAGTGATGCTACTTGGATCTTTGATCCAGAAGAGATAAGATCTACTATTGGATATATATTTACTCTTTGTGAAGGTGTAATAAGTTATAAGTCAGTTAAAAAACTTCAAAAAGAAAGTTTTTTACTTTGTTTTTTAAAAGTCATGTCATCATGCACCTTAATACATGAAATAAGTGAGAAATGAATTCTATTAAACCAAACGTAAATTTGGTTGAAGCAAATGATAAAAAAATTATAGCTACTGTTATTTATCAAGTTAATTTATGGGCAATATGAATTATTAGATGGTAGATTCTAGTGCTACAAGGCATATATGCATAAATAAAAATGCTTTCATCACCTGTACTCAATTAAAAGAAAGAGAAGAAACAATTTATCTATACTCAATTAAAAGAAGGAGAAGAAACAATTTATCTTAGAGACTCTTGAACTGCAATAGTTCTTAGTAAAGGCAAAGTCCTTTTGAAACTCACATCTGGTAAGGCCTCAGTATTGAATAAAGTACTTAATGTACAACTATTACAGTTAATCTAATTTTTGTAGCATTATTGAGAAAAGTTGGGGTTAGAGTGTCATTTGAATATAATGATAAGATTGTTATGAAAAATGATATAATTAGGGGGAAAGGCTACTAGAATCAGGGATTGCTTATATTTAATGTTTATGAGATCAACAATGAAAATAATGCTTGTTCTTCTACTTAATTGATTGATTCTTTTGATTTATGGCATTCTAGATTAGGTCTTGTTAAATTTTTATATCTTAATAATATGTGATCTCTTGGCCTTATTTCTTCTAATGGTAATGCATACATAGATAAATGTGGCATACGTGCTAATAAATGCTAAAAAACACCTGTGCATCTTTTTATAGAGAATTTGAATTATTAAGCTTAATTCATATTGATCTTGGTGATCTAAAACAAAATTTTCTAAAGGTGGTAGAGAAAACTTCTGGTGTTCCCACTTTTAATATTGATTATGAAAACTCTAATGAGTTGTTGAGAAGGAGAAAAAGAACAAGAAAAGAATTATCCTTTGGAAATGATTTTTACACTTATCTTTTTAAAGATGACCTTTTATCTTTTTTCAATGAAATTTCATCTTTTGATGCACTGTTTTTTAAAGAAACCATTAAAAATGAAATTGACTCTATTATACATGACTTAAAATTTGGTAGATTTACCATCAAGTGTAAAAAGTATTAGTTGCAAATGAATTTTAAAAGGAAATATAGACCTAATGGTTTTATTGATAAAGATCAAGCTCGTCTGGTTACCAAAGGTTTTATCCAAAAACATAATATTGATTATTTTGATACTTATTAATAGGTGTGCATTAGGATATATTTTTATAGGTAATTGGCATGTGTTTTCTTGCATAATTATTGTTTATTGTTCTAGTTTAGGATTCATTTTGAATGTTTTCATTAAGTTTAATTTCCATTGTTGTTCTTTTGCATTTGATGCTAATTGAGGGTAAGAATTGCCTATTTTTTTATAGGAAAGAAGAGGGAGCAACTTGGAGGTTGAACAAAAGATCAAAGAAGAGAAGACAAGGAGAGTGCATCTGTGCCAAATTCCCACGTTCGTGGAAATCATGCAAATTCTCACAGACGTGGGCATCATAGAAGAAATAAGGAGTGCATTTGTGTGTAATTCTACGCTCATGGGAAGCATGCAAATTCCCATAGACGTGGGAATTGTAATCCGAGGCAATCTACGAGGCTTCATTAAACCTAGTGTTTTTGGACTATAAAAATATCATTAAGCCTCCATCTTCAAGAGAGATGACACCCACCTGTAGAAACACCATCCTTGAGTGAAGAACACATGTTTG
>JANQBM010000221.1:28659532-28692908 GCA_025594535.1 Erythroxylum domingense
ACTAACTAGCGAAATAAAATTTTACTCACATTGTAATAAATAGTTAATCTCCAAAAATGATTCTATCATGATCCCAATATTATTCTAAGTTAAAAAAATTCAAATATCATGCTTATTCCATAAACTATTATGTTTAATTTAACGGAAAATTTCAGGGGCCAACATATTCTAAGTATTTAACATTCATTATTTTAAGTTTCTTTTTATGTAAGTCAATTGTTTTATATCTTGAAAATCAAATGAGTGAAAATGGTGCTAAAATTTTCAAGGAAATTTTAGTTATAAGTTTTAATCCATAATGGAGAATTGTCTCGTTATAATTTAGAGCTATTATTTTACAAATAATTATAATTGACGATTGGGAGAACATTAAGAATTATGTATAAGACCTTTGAACAAGTATAACATGGAGATTTTAGATGATTAAAAATTTTTAGTAACTAATAAAGTCCTAGATTGAGTTCTAAGGTACCTAAAATCATAAAAAGGTTTTGTAGTATTAGAAATGGACAAGTAAAAATATTTTTATTGAACATCAGAGTTGCGTAGTGGAAGTATGAGGTATATTCCTTGTTTGAAGAGATTGAGGGTTGATAAGCTCAAAATTACATTATGAGATAGTAAAATTTAAAATCTAAAGTAACTAAATGGTTTTTATGTGAATAGGATATTATATTAGTGTCTTAAGATATGTCTTAAATAATTGATTTGCTTCCAAAGAGTATGATGGGAGCTGACAAAAGTACAATAAATAGTTCACTAATGGTTATGGATTTGAGATTTGAGAGTTAAAGAGTCCATGTGAGGCATAAGAAATACAAGAAAAATATTGTTAAGTTTTATTTATGATTAGAGACAATGAGAAAGGAAATGTTTATTATCCAGAAGTATACGAGAATAATTGTTTTATGGAGAACCCAATTAAAGGTTTCATTAGTAGTAACTAAGTAGATGTGAATCTTGATAGTGTTAAATGGATGGTCTAATGTATGGTTAAGTTAGCAAAGTTGTGAATGAATTGATTATTAGTGAGAAAGTGAAAGCAATGATATAGAAAAAGGAGTTTCATGTGGAGATATAATGCAAATTTCGAGGGCATTTTATTAAGAACTAACATTACGTTAATGATAGGTTAGGAATTGTGTGTACTAGTCATGGTTGAACTTAATAAAGAAATTGTAGATTAAGTCACTCACCCTTGTATGTTAGCATCTAAAAACAAAAAGAGGCATCATACCTAGAAAGTGCAATATGATCGAAAAGGTATGAAAAGGTTGATAGCGAACTATACATCCAAATGCTTGTCAAATTAATAAGTCAAACTAATAAGTGTGAATTGCATCATATTTTAGGGCTTAGTTTAATATATATTTAATTGTTAATTCAATCATTTAGTATGTGTTTAGGTTAGAATTGTGTTAGTTTGTGAATTATTTATGTTTTAAGTGTTTTATGGGTTAGTTCAAGTCTTTGAGCTTAATTATTATGATTTAGAGGTACCTTGATGTGTTTGTTAGTATTTCAGGGTCAACATTGAAAAACGGAGAAGTTTTAAAGACACTCGGGTTGAAACAACGGCCAAAAATAGTGAATTGGACCACGATTATGACAAAAGCCCAGGACATGACCCACGATTGTGGCCTACATGCCACAATCTTGACAGAAGGCTTAGATGTGGCCTACGTTCGTGGCCTTGGTAGACACACAGACACTCAGAAGCATCAAGTTTCAAGGAATTTTTTAGACCTTTTGGACCTAAAAAAAACCTGGGGTTGCTCAGAACACAAAAGGTATTTAAAGAATAAGACAAAGAGGTAGAGGGAGCTTTTGCATCAGCCACTTTTAGAGAAACCCTGGAGAGAATTATTGAGAGATAGAGAAAGAGAAGAAGGAAGAGAGAAAAGGAGAAGAAGTCGACTCGACGTACTTCCTAGATCAAGAGTTTCTCAACATCGCTGCCTTATAGGTTGTTAATTACGAAATTGCAACTTCCATAATCTGATTAGGGTTTATAATTTAGGGTTAATGGTTATAACTCGATAGAGAGTAATCAACCCCAGGATCGCCTAGAACCAATAATCCGGTAATTCATAATTAATTAGCTTAGCGATAAGGATTAGTAAAATCCCCTTTCTCTAAATTTTTAATTCCTTAGGTTGATTTTTAAGTGTGTGTTGTTGCAACTACTAAATTGTTAATATTCTCGTGATTGATTTTTGAATTAATTTGCTCGATTCAATTGAATTCTCATTTTAGTTATGTTACATTTTAAATTTATGTGAACTATTCTGGCATTAGAATTTAGGATTAGATTACCCCTCCTCATGGAATCGACACTTTAGGTACTACATGAACGACTCGTGCTCTTATGGATTATCGAGGTTAATTAATTAAAACTTACACACATTGAAAGAATTCGATCACTTTTTGGGGGTCATTGTCAAGGTGGTGATTAATTTAATTCTATAGTTTAAAGAGTTTAGTTAGTTTAATTTTTGTTTTCATTCTTTCTTTCTATTTCTAAAATCGTGCTCTTGCATGAACACAAGAGTCACGAGAAGATCGAGTCGTGTAGCTAAAACCTTAAATTTAGACATAACTCTATTAGAATGATCCATTAGGAAAGCTCGGCATGAAGAAGAAAAGGAAATCGCGAAAGCAACAATGGCTGAGGAATTTCAGCAAGATTTGGACCACGAAGTGAATCAAAGATGTCAACAATGAACCCTTATATAGACTTCATAAGACCAAGGTTCAATGAGGTTAACCAAGGAGTAGCTAGGCCACTCATACACGCAACATCTTTTGAAATCAAACCAGCCCTTCTAAGCATGCTTCAACAGAACGTGCAGTTCTATAGACTAACGAATGAAGATCCTAACGCACATATAGTGAACTTCCTTGAAATTTATGATACCTTTTACCCTTAGAGATAGAGCAAAGGCTTGGTATCATTCTCTTAACCCAGCCAATATCACAACTTAGGATCAATTAGTTCGTGCCTTTCTAGATAAGTGTTTTCCCCTTACCAAGACCACAAAGATTATCAAGGAAATTACCAATTTCTAGCAAAGTGACGGGGAATCGATTTATGAAGCATAGGAAAGAATTAAAGATTTGCAACGAAAATACCTCACCATAATTTACCTAAGGAATTCTTTTTGCATACATTCTATAATGGAGTAACCCCACATACGAGAGGCACAATTGCACAGCTTTAGGAGGATCACTGATAAGAAAGATGGTAGATGAAGCAGAAGAGTTGATAGAGAAGACGGTCAGTAATAGCTGCCCATGGATGAACAAACAGAGTAGACAAACCACAATTTTCTAAGAACAAAAAGGAATTGCAGTTATTGATCAAATGACGGAGATGCAAGAAAAAATTAATAACTTAAGTCGATAGCTGAACAATATGAAGGCTTCATCCTTAGCTTCGATAAAAACGGTACAATTAAATTGTAAACTCTATGGATAGATGAACATGATATGATAAACTGTTTCTTGATTAAGGAAAGTAGTCTATAGCAAATGAATTATATGGGAGCTCAATATGGAAGAGGAGGGAGAAACAACCCTTACTCTAACACTTACAATCCTGGGTGGAAGAATCACCTTAACTTCTCGTGGACAAGCAATGCTGAAGGACAGTTTAGACCTCAAGGACAATCAGGCTTCCAACAAGATAAACCAAGCTCATTGGAATTCAAGTTGGATAGGATTTTAAATAAGCTTGGAAGTCTAGATGATGCACAAAAGAAACTAGAAGGCAAATTTGAACAAGTAACAAAAAACCATGCCTCTTCAATCCACAATCTATAGGTCCAAGTAAACCAATTGTCAAACACTTTCTCTATGTGAAATATGGGAACTCTTCCTAACACATCGGGATCAATGCCAAGGGAGCAACTAAAGGCTATTACACTTCGAAGTGAAAAGGAACTTAAACCACCTACAAAGACAATAGAGGAAATTGTCCATCCTATTGAGAAATATCAAGAAAAGGAGAAAGAAGTGAACATGAGCGAATACCCTCCTTATGTCGCCCCTCCACCATAATAACCCAAGATCCCTTTTCCTCAATAATCACAAAAGAAGAAGCTAGAAGCATAATTTGCAAGATTCATTAAGAAATTAAAGATGCTATAGATAAATCTCTCATTTGTAGAGGCGTTAGAACATAAACCTAAATATGAAAAATTTTTGGAGGACATATTATCAAAGAAGCGTACTCTGGAAGATAATCAGACGGTAGCTCTAACTAGCACCTACAGTTCCATAGTCACCAACCAGATGCCATCTAAATTGAAGGACCCAGGGAGCTTCATAATACCCTATTTGGTTAGTAAATTTGAATTTACAAAGTGTTTATGTGATTTAGGAGTAAGTATTAATCTTATGCCTTTATCAATATTCAAGAAGTTGGGGCTAGGTGAGGTCAAACCAACATCGATGTTAATTCAGTTGGTTGATCAATCCATTAAAAGATCATTTGGAATAGCAGAAGATGTTGTGATGCAAGTGAACAAGTTCATTATTCCTGTAGATTTTGTGGTTCTCAATTTTGAAGAAGATAAGAACTGTCTACTGATCCTAGGTCAACCATTTATGAATATAAGGAAAGCCATAATTGACTTTCACTAAGGGAAATTCACAATTCGAATAGGTGAGGATTAGATCGAAATCAATATGAATAAGGCTTTAAAGAATCCAACAGCAAGCAACGCATATATGAAGGTTGAAATTATGGATAAATATTTGCAAGAACAAGTTGAGAGTTGCATTGTAGAAGTACAGTCAATGGAAGAAGAGACAGACAATGGATATTAGAAATTTGAATCTAAAGGAGACGATGAGATGGATGAGTTAGATGTTCAAATGCATCAAGATAAATTGGTTCAAACCCAAGCACCTATACCACCATCTACAGAAAAACCACCCATATTAGAGCTTAAACCTTTACTTGCACATCTCAAATATAGCTTTTTAGGTGAAGGTCAAACGTTACTGATAATCATCTCTAATCAATTGAACAATAAACAAGAAACTAAGGTGGTAGAAATTGTTAGAAAGTGAATGAAAGCCATTGGATGGCAAATTACTAATATTCGAGGTATAAGCCTAAATGTTTGCATACACCGAATAAACCTAGAGGAAGGATGTAGAATGGTAAGGGAGTATCAACAAAGGCTGAACCCTAACATGAAGGAGGTGGTCAAGAAGGAGATAATCAAACTCCTAGATGCAGGGATAATTTATCCTATCTCTAACAGTGAAAGGGTCAGTCCAGTACAATGTGTACCTAAGAAGGGTGGAATGATGGTAATAGAAAGTGATAGTGGAGAAGTAATTTCAACAAGAACAGTCACAGGATGGAAAGTATGCATAGAATACCACAAACTCAACTTAATGAAAAGATCATTTTCCTCTCCTGTTTATAGACCAAATGATAGAAAGGGTAGCTGATCATTCGTTTTATTGCTTACTAGATGGATATTCAGGATATAATCAGATCTTCATCCACCCTGATGATCAAGAAAAGACTGCATTCACCCGCCCTTATGGTACCTTCGAGTACAGATGGATGCCTTTCGGGCTATGCAATACTCCAACTACATTTCAAAGATATATGATGTCTATCTTCGCCAATATGATAGAAGATATAATGGAGGTGTTCATGGATGATTTTCAATTTTTGGAGATTCTTTCAAATATGTTTAACTAATTTGGACAGAGTTCTTCAAATATGTGAAGAGTCACACTTAGTGCTGAATTAGGAGAAATGTAATTTTATCGTGCAAGAGGGGATAGTGCTAGGGCATAAAATCTCACACTAAATATTTAAAGATGACATAGCAAAAGCAGAAGTGATAGAGAAACTTCCACTGCCAAGCAATGTAAAAGGTGTGTGAGCATTCTTAGGTCATGCGAGGTTTTACTGTCGATTAATCAAAGACTTTTCACAAATCGTAAGACCTTTGACAAACCTTTAAGTGAAGGAGGTGCCTTTCCTATTTGATGATAACTGTATGTCTGCATTTAACAAACTAAAGGAGGCATTAATATCAGCACCAATTCTATCGCTAATGGACTGGACACTTCTATTTGAATTTATGTGTGATGTGAGGACTAAGCCATAGGTTTTATTAGGTCAAAGGAAAGATAAAAGATTGCATATGATTTACTATGCCAACAAGACCTTGGAAGACCTCAGTTGAATTAGATTACTATAGAGAAGGAATTGCTCGCAGTAGTGTATACGTGTGACAAGTTTGGACAATACCTTATGGTCAAAGATTATCGTATTCACTGATCACGTGGCATTAAAATACCTTTTCAACAAAAACGATGCAAAACCAAGGCTCATTCGATGGGTGTTACTTTTATAGGAATTTGATATAAAGGTGAGAGATAAAAAGGGAGTAGAAAATGTGGTTACAGACCACTTATCTAGACTGGAAGGAGGGGAATGCAATCTAAGCGATGATATTAATGAAAATTTTCCTAATGAAACCCTGATGCTACTCATAAGTTTGACTACACCATGGTTTGTCGATATCGCAAATTACATTGCCAGTGGTAAACTTCCTTCAGATTTATCTTACCAACAAAGAAAGAGATTCTTGCATGATCATAACCAATATATATAGGATATGCTAATTTTATATAAAGCATTAACTGATGGGTTAATGCAATGATGAGCTCCAAAGGAAAAAAATGTTAGACATCTTAAAGCAATGTCATAAAGGTCAATATGCTAAACATTAAGGAGCTAAAAAAAATAGCGGCTTGGATACTCAAGAGTGGATTTTATTGGCCCTAATTATTTAAGGATGCTCAGACTTCCGTAGTACAATGCGATCGATGCTAGAGAATAGGTAACATTTGCAAAACGGATAAGATGCCTTTATCCAACATTTTGGAGGTGGAAGTCTTCGATATATGGGGCATCAACTTTATGGGTCCTTTCTTATCCTCAATGCGAAACATGTACATTCTAGTGGGAGTGGATTATATTTCGCGTTGCGCCGATGCAATAGTATCTCCAACCAATGATGGAAAGGCGGTGTAAAAGTTTATTAAATGGTTATTCAACCGGTTTGGAGTACCACATACGATAATAAGTGATTGAGGTAAACATTTTTGTAACAAATCTTTTGATGCCCTTTTAAAAAGATATGGAGTGCACCACTATGTTGCTACACCATACCATTAGCAGACTAGTGGCTAAGTGGAAGTTTTCAACTGGGAGTTGAAACGAATTTTGAAAAAACGGTGAACAACTCCAGGAAAGGTTAGGCAATAAAGCTTGATGATGCCTTATGGGCTTATAGGACTGCTTTCAAAATACCTATCGGAACAACTGCTTATAGGCTTATATACAAAAAAGCTTTTCACTTACCGATCGAACTAAAACATCGGGCATATTGGGCGATCAAAGCATTAAATTTTGATTGGAAGCAAGCAGGCGAAAAGAGACTTCTGCAAGTGGACGAACTTGAAGAGTTTCGTTATAATGCATACGAAAATGCCAAACTCTACAAGGAAAGCTAAAGAAATGGAATGATTCTCATCTTAAACAAAAGGAATTTAAAGTAGGAGACGTGGTTCTGCTATGTAATTCAAGGTTGAGGCTATTTCCAAGGAAATTAAAATCTCAATGGAGTGGACTTTTTACAATCATTCAAGTTTTTGATCATGGAGCCCTCAAATTGAAAAATGCTAACAAGGAAACTTTTAAGATAAATGGCCATCGTTGCAAGCTATACCTTGGAGAAGTAATTCCAAGGATAAGGAAGTGATTTCTTCTGTTCGAATAACTAAGATCCTTTATAGATGCAAGGTCAAGCTAAGGACCATAAATTAGCATGTTTAATAGTCCAGTTGAAATCGTTAGGTTTAGTTATAATTGTTTTGAATTTTCAATAAAACTTTAGTAATTTGAATTGATCTGTGACCACTAATTCCCTCACTCTCTTTAAGCAATTACTAGGTAAGACAACAATCTAAAAGGTTCAGCAAATTTGTCCTCACCTCCATCACCATGCAGCTTTGTTCTAACCCTTTTCTTTTTAAATTTAGTCTTTATTTTATTTTTTTGTTTGGTTTTACTTTATTTTATGTATCTTCTTTCCATGTGTGTTTGTTTGTTCCCTTCTCACATTGAGGGCAATATGTTGTTTAAGTGTGGGGATATATGTTTTGCTTTGAATGTGAATTTTGTATATTATATGATAGTTGTTAGGTTGTATTTTGTGAATCGTGTGAATGTGTCAATGGCTTAGATGGATTGAAATTGATTTAATTTTAAACATATTCTATTAGGTTATAAAGAATCATTAGCTCGCAAAATTAGTAAATTGAGTTCTATGGCTAAATATGCAGCTTAATTAGGATTTAGTGTTAAGTTGTAGCCCTCTAAATTGTCACATTCATTCATAATTTGAGGTCTTTCGATTAAAGTAGCTCTGTTAGTTTTTTTTTTCATGAGAACGAGTAGCTTAAACAACAAGATAGGCAATAAAAAAATTTGTGTTTGTTAATTTTAAGTAAATTATTATTTCGCTAGCCTTCGGGGTATGAATAGGTCTAGTAGCCAGTTAAGAACGTGATGTAGCTGAGTAACCGGATCAACATGCATCACAAATGTGTGCCTCCACGTCGAAAGGCTATAATGACGTTTCAACCAAGCAGCTTAATAAAAAATGACCTAGTCGAGTAACTAGTTCGACATTCATCACCAATGTTTACCTCCGAGTAAAAGACTAGGTCCATGTTCACAAAAAAGTAAACAAAAAATGTTTCTAATAAAAACCGACCAAACTTGTAATAGCTTGAATTTTCATGAACACGTATTTAGTATTAGTTATAGAGTTTGAATGACCAAAGAATTGTTAATGTGTGTGTGCAATTAAAAAGGGTAAATAGTTTAACACTTTGATCTGGATTAATATGTATATTTAGTTCAAAGCCCCTAAATGCAGATTTTTTTTTGTTAATGATTTGATATAACTTGAATGATTGTGTTTGAAATTAAAATTATTTCATGAAGTTAAAGCCATTGTCTCATTACTGCACTGTGTGTTATGTGATTTTGTGCATTTTTTGTTTTTTAGAACAAGCAAACGTGTGTGGGGATGTTGATAAGTGTGAATTGTATCGTGTTTTAAGACTTAGTTTGATATGTATTTAATTGTTAATTCAATCATTTAGTGTGTGTTTAGGTTAGAATTGTGTAGTTCGGGAATTATTTATCTTTTAAGTGTTTTATGAGTTAGTACAAGTCTTCGAGCTTAATTATTATATTTTTGAGTTACCTTGATGTGTTTGTTAGTATTTCAGGGTCAACATCGAAGAACGGAGAACTTTTGGAGACACTTGAGCTGAATCAACAGCCCATGATCATGGTATAATAGGCCATGATTATGACAGAAGTAGTGGCACAATCATGGGCCATATTCTATGATGGTGACAGAAGCCCTAAAATGGCTTATGATCGTGGCCTGTATGCCACGATCGTGATAGAAAGCTTGGATGTGGTCCACGATTGTGACCTGCGTTAAGCAGACGCGCATACACTAAAAAACGTCAAGTTTCGAGGGATTTTTTAGACCTTTTAGACCCCAAAAAACCCTAGAGTTTCTCAAACCACAAAAGGTATTTAAAGAATAAGACAAAAAGGCAGAGGAAGCTTTTGTATCAACTACTTTTAGAGAAACGCTAGAGAGAATTATTTAGATATATAGGAAGAGAGAAGATGAGAAGTACTTCCTGGATCAAAAGTTTCTCGACGTCGTTGTCTCCCGTCATCAATTCAATTTCGTATTTCTTATTATTTTCAGTTTTATTATTGTATAAAATTGGAATAACAGTTGATGATACGATTTTTGGATGTTGATGTTGCTTCTAAACTCACCTTCGGGATTTTATCTTTGATTTAATGAAATTTGATTCCTTATATGTTATTTGGATTTATAGTGATTTAAATCTAGACGTGCATAATTTGATAATAAAATGAGAGGGCGAATCGAGTGAAAAATAATTAAATTGGGCTAATGAGAGTCAGGTGATTTAATAGAACAAGAATAAAATCAAATTGGTAAATTGTGCGAAAAGAGATCTTGCATAAGTTTCCGATAGTTTATTAAACAACTTTAGACCTAATTAGAGTTTTGGATAGGTTGTTAATTGAGAAATTGTAACTTCCATAATCTGATCAAGGTTTATAATTTAGGGTTAATGGTTATAACACGAGAGGGAGTAATCAACCCTAGGATCGTCTAGAACCAATAATCCAGTAATTCATAATTAATTAGGATAGTGTTATGGATTAGTAAAATCTCATTTCTCTCAATTGTTAACTCCTTAGGTTGATTCTCAAGTGTATGGTGCAACTACTAAATTGTTAATATTCTCGTGATTGATTTTTGAATTAATTTACTCGATTGAATTGAATTCTCATTTTAGTTCTGCTACATTTAAATTTGTGCGAATTGTTCTGGCCTTAGATTTTAGGATTAAATTATCACTCCTCGTAGGATCAACACCTTAGGTACTACATGAACGACCCGTGCCCATGTGAATTATCGAGGTTAATTAATTAAAACTTACACACATCGAAACAACTTGATTATAAAGTTGAGGGCCAAAGAACCAACAAAATTGCTCAGCAACTCCCTATCTGGGAATGGAAATGGAACGAAGGATTTTATGGTAGCAATTTTGCGAAATCTAAAAGAATATGATAGTATATGGGAGATAAAGGATCAAATTACAAAATCTGCCCATTTTCTAACCATCTAAGTAGGTATTCTCTTGATAGATTAATGAAGCTGTAAGTGATTGGAAGTATATAGTTACATACAGTGTTGGTATATTAGGATGAGATAGATGAAAGAATATTAATTCGGCTGAACTAGTTTAGATAACCACAAATAACATCAATGTTATTTGGGTCAAAATGATAGTACCTAAAATCGACATCAAAGTTTGGTGTAGAAAGGGAGGAAGAATTTGGAGTTTAAAGTTAAAAATTAAAGAATTTTTACGAATATCATCATAGGAAGGAATAGTTTGTTTTAGACAATGTGACAATTTAAGCTCACGATATATTGGTCCTTATGAAGTGATCGACAGAGTCAAAGCACAAAGAGTGGGTGTGAAGTCAGTATCTGTATTTTTTAGATGACTAAGTTTATTTAAAATTTTGAGGACAAAATTTTTATAAGGAGGGGAGAATTTGTAATATACCATTTTGATTATTACACTGTGTTATATGTTGTCTATGCATTTTATACAATATGCTCTATTTATGGTGTACTAGAGTAATTTAAGTGTTTAAATGTATTAGTAAGGTTATAAGAAAGATCACAAATAGACCAAAGATGGTTCTAGACTCGACCGAAAATTTTCAAAAATTTTTCGAAAACTCCAAAAAGCTCCAAAATGAGACTATATGAACTTTAAACCCCCCAAAATGTACCTTGGAGAATCAGGTGACACTTTTGAATGAAATCCAGATGATTTCAGTGACATTGGGTAATTTTCATATTCAATATAAAAATTCTTCTGAGTAACCAAAAAAGTTACAAAACAATTTCGAAATATGATGAAAACTCCAAAATTAGGTCGGAGTCCTTAGGAACTGAAATGGGTCAAAACGGAGGTTGTTTGAATAGAATTAGGGTAATCCAAAATTATTGAAATAAAATGCCCTTTAATGAAAAATAATGGGAATTAGTGATTTTTCTACCATTTAAATATTTTAGGCACCCAATTTAAATGTTTTATGCCTAATTAGAGTATTTAATGGTAAATTTGAAGTTAGGTAACCATAGAATATTTTTGGAATTTATTTGGGCGTAAAATGCATTAAATTAAAAAAATGGACCAAATGGTACTATTATCAAACCAAATGCATCCAAATTCCATATGAGCATTACAAGTGAAGATTTCCATGAGATAAGCATGAATTAATTGGTTTGGAAAGTAACCAATAAAATGGTGACAAGTGGCATGGATTGAAGAGTAAATATGAGAAGTTTTGGTAAAGGTGTAAGTATGAAATATTATTAATGGAAATGATATGAAAAAAGTGTAATTAAGCAAAATTTTCATTTCTTTAAAAAGGGTGTGGCCAGCCATTGTTGGAGAAAGGAATAAAAAGAGAGAGAAAAGAAAAGAAAAGAAAAAGTAGAAGAGAGAGGTTTGACTAGGCCATGGAGAAGTGATCCAAAGAGTTTTTCATGCTCTTCTAACTCCAATCAAGTATTCAACAGGATCCCATAAACATCCAAGTGAAAAGGAAGAAGAAATTGAGTTAGTAAGCTTACTAGTTTTGTTAAAAAAAATTGGATTTCTTGTGTTATAGTTTAGATTTGGTTTTGATGGTGTGAATTGCACCTTTATGATGTGATATCAAGGTTTTATTCCATTAAAAGTGATTAGGAGAAGAAAATCAAGGAAACTAGTGTGTGAACCTTGGTCAAAGTTGGTCAAAGGTAAGATCCATTACCTAAAGTGTTTTATTTTGCCATTTGATGATTTAAGATTAATGAATAGCATTACGAAGTTAGTTTAATGATAAAAGAATAGAAGAAAAATCATGGAAATGATTAGATGAAATTTTGGCCATAGCTAGGGTTTTTAATGTGATATGATCCAAAATTCTATTATGATGTTTTGTGGCGTTCATAGCATGATTTTGATGCTAATGAAGTAAAGAAATGAAAAGGAATTGAATTGGTTTTGGTTTTGGTTTTGGTTGAAATTTGTCCAAGGGTGCATGATTATGTAAAAATTTGTGAATTAAATTTTATAGTTTAAATGTGTGTATTAAAATGTCATGGAAGTGAATTTGGATTGGTTTTAAGTGTTAGAAATCAAATGGAATTGAATTGGAAAAGTTTAATATAAAATATGTTAGGTTTGGCCTTAAGTGCATTTTTGGTATAAAAGTATGGTTACGATGTAATGACCATGTGAATGTGATTAAGGGTAGTCATTAAGTGTATTTGTCACATTGGAATTATTAAATGAAGTATTAGATTATTATTTGGAAAAAATATTAGTATACGGAGTGTATGTGGAAAGAAACGAAGTTGAAATGTTTTATAGTGTATTTGGTTGGAAAATGTATTAAGCAGTTGAATGTATTTGTATTAGGTTTTTGGATCAAAAAATGAATCCAACTGAATGATTTCAAAGTAGTGAAAAAGAAACTAACAAGTTGTGAGTGTACTTTAAATTGATTTTATGCAAATGGTTTTTATTTTATCATGAAATGAATATTTATGTTGAGTTTTATGTGACTATATATTACAAGTGAATATTGTTATTATAAATTTATGTTTAGCAATCTATGAATTTTAGTTTGAAAGTTAAATTTTATATGATTTGAATTTATATTGAAATTATGTTATTGTTGATAAAAATGGAATGAATTTTTAGCCTATGGTATGCCTTGATGGTATTATAGATTTACCAGTCGGAATACCCTAAAACATGCATGACAGTGTTTGAGGGGTGTCAGTTATTAACAACAGGTGTTATTATGTCTATCAATAGTCCAGTGAGTCGCTCTCTGCACGTATTGGTATATATAATGCTAGCAAAATTGTTACAAGTAAGTAATGTAAAACTAGCTCCGCAATTAGTGGTTAACCAGTCATAGGTAAGTGAAGCAGAACCAGCTTCATGACTTTATGCCTAGGATAGCGATGTAGGAATTCCGCTCTGTTGTTTATACCTAGGGCACCGTATGGTACCAATTCTAATGTTTGACTTATTTTCAGAATAAAAGTTTACAAAAAACTTTTTGCCACCACTGTTTATTATTTAAGGAAAAAGGAAACTTTTATATCATGAGATTAATTTTGAAAAATCATTTCAAAATAGTATTTTAGAAAAATTAAAATTGTATTTTACGAAATGCTATTTTATTTCCAAATCTTATGATGCATGAATGAATTTTTATGGCAGGTATTTTACCATGAGCTTTATTATTATATGGAAATATTTCAGTTCTGTTATTACGAATGGTTTCATTTTTAGTAAATTAATTAACACTCATTGAGCTCGTTTAGTTCACCTCTTTTTTATGTTTTTAAATAAAAAAAATTTCCACTATTTTCTATGCTTTTAACTTTTTAATTATAAAAGGTTTTTAACAGTTGAACGACTTAGCTTTACCGAAATACTTCGGTTGAGTTAGATATCGATTAGAGGGCTACCTTGAGGTCACCGGGACGGTTCCACTTAGGTTATAAAAGGGGAACTTTGGGATGGGTCCTTTCATCATCTCCTATTCTCCTGATGTGTCATAATTTTACCTTATTTTTAATAATTAAAATATTCTATAATCTTATAAAATATTATATAATTTATCTTAATATGTTCAAGACTTAGTTTTTTTTGTAGGATAAGCGTTGGTGATGTTACTTTACTTTGAAAAAGATTTTTGCTTTAATTCAAATTTGAAATTTTGAATAAAAAAGCAATCTCAACAATAATTAAGGGGATTTGGGCTAACAAAATATTTTATTTTATAGATTGAGATCAAATTATGTGAATCAAAGTGAAATATGAAAAAATAGTCTAGCATGATCTCAAACGTGAGCACACTCAGTGCAAACTGCAAATTTGCAAGAGAAAAACATGTTAAAAGTGGTTTAAACCCTATGTTAGCTAGGTCTAGGTGAAAATCAATTACAGACGAGATGAAACATGAGAGAATAAACATGGCTAGCAAAAGCTTGTCAGGAACACTTTTAATAGTCATATAAGACATTAAGTCTTGATCATTCTCCCTTTCCCTCTACTCAAAAATTAGTATATCCATTCTACCCAAAATGGGAATGGGCTAAAATAATAATTAATTATTTATAAAGAATTAATTCACTACATAGGTTGTTTAGAATAAAACTAGAATAAAAAAGGAGGGGGGTTAGACTATATGTAAATAACTATACTTATATTTGCATAATATTTTCGTTTGTATATGGTTTAGAAAATTTATGATATGTGGAATCCATGCAATCATAACCATAAGATTTCTAAGTAGGTTTTAATGGATATAAATAAAGCCAAGATGTGAAGGAGCAAGGCATCCATTTTCCAGCTACATTTTTCAATTTCTGAAAGTCCTTTTTCCTCCTTTCTTTAATAGATACTAGAGTAGTTTTTCTTTAGAAGCCAGTTGTAGAATGGTCATTGATGGCTAAGTCTTTTACTCTTGGTTGAAGGAAGTGGAAGCCCTTTGGAACTTTTGAATAAAAAAGCAAGTCGTAGCCATTAGTAAACAAGAATTCCTCATGAGATCGACTCTTCCTTCCTTCTATTACATTTGTTTAATTACAGGAATTTAGGAATTAATTTAGGGTACTTATGATAGTGTCATAATCCCTATTTGACACCTTTTATAAATATGTGTGTGTGTGTGTGTGTGGCTTTTAATAATCTTTTTCTAAGGATGGATGAAGATTTGTTCAAAGTACAATTCAAAACATTGTCTCTACTAACATATTTATAAAAAAATACCTATTTCCATATGTGGTTATCTTGTTTTAAAAGATTCTAAGCTAACTTCATAATGAACGCTTAATTCATAATGGTTATGCTTTTGAATCCTAACCCTCTTTCCCTTTTTTGCTTGCATACTATTTTCTAAGGAACCATATGCAATTTTTTGTTTCCATAAATACCTCCCATAGAAAGTGTCACTTTTCTTAGTTAAATTTATCATAAATTTCTTTAAGAAGTTTGGTGCCCTACATAGTGTATAAAAGAATAGATGAGAAGGTTGACTTAATGAGGGTCTATCTTATCCATAGATAAGTTCTTTGCTTTCTAGCTTAATAGACGATTTTTTACTCCTTCAAGCAAGCCTTCATCCACAAATTTAGTGGCTTTGGTATGCAATAGAACTATTCCTAAATGAATGTCAAGATAATTCGTAGCTTTGATATCTAACTTGAATTAGTTTGTCTTATAGTATTTTGTGAAAACCAAACTTTAAATTTATCAAAAAAACACCTCGATTCCTAAGACAAAACAAAAGTTTTGCAAATAATGCATCCTATAACTCACTTGGTGCATGAAGGTCTCATCAAAAGTAGTAAGGTCTTTTACAATGAACAAATAGGAGATCAACACCCTTTCCCTAGAAACTGTAACAGGTTTTAGTTTCCTCTTTGCTACATTGAGAATAAGTAATGCCATTTCTCTATGCAACAAAAAGGATGACAAGGGCAGGGTTGTTCCTAATGTTTTATAGGCCATAGGCAAAGTGAAAAAAAGGTCTTTATAAGGGTCAAAAGGGGGGGTGGGGGTGTGTGGCTTTTAATATTCTTTTACAAAGGATGGATGAAGATTTGTTCAAAGTACAATTCAAAAAATTATCTTTACTAACATATTTATAAAAAATACCTATTTCCATATGTGGTTATCTTGTTTTAAAAGATTCTAAGCTAACTTCATAATGAATGCTTAATTCATAATGGTTATGCTTTTGAATCCTAACCCTCTTTCCCTTTTTTACTTGCATACTATTTTCTAAGGAACCATATGCAATTTTTTGTTTCCATAAATACCTCCCATAGAAAGTGTCACTTTTCTTAGTTAAATTTATCATAAATTTCTTTAAGAAGTTTGGTGCCCTACATAGTGTATAAAAGAATAGATGAGAAGGTTGACTTAATGAGGGTCTATCTTATCCATAGATAAGTTCTTTGCTTTCTAGCTTAATAGACGATTTTTTACTCCTTCAAGCAAGCCTTCATCCACAAATTTAGTGGCTTTGGTATGCAATAGAACTATTCCTAAATGAATGTCAAGATAATTCGTAGCTTTGATATCTAACTTGAATTAGTTTGTCTTATAGTATTTTGTGAAAACCAAACTTTAAAGTTATCAAAAAACACCTCGATTCCTAAGACAAAACAAAAGTTTTGCAAATAATGCATCCTACAACTCACTTGGTTCATGACGGTCTCATCAAAAGTAGTAAGGTCTTTTATAATGAACAAATAGGAGATCAACACCCTTTCCCTACAAACTGTAACAGGTTTTAGTTTCCTCTTTGCTACATTGAGAATAAGTAATTCCATTTCTCCATGCAACCAAAAGGATGACAAGGGCAGGGTTGTTCCTAATGTTTTATAGGCTATAGGCAAAGTGAAAAAAAGGTCTTTATAAGGGTCAAAAGTGGGCCTTATTTTGCCTCAATTTTTTCTTTATGAAGATCAAGAATGGGCCTTAGTTTGTCTCATTTTACTCTTTATAAGGATCAAGAGTGGGCATATTTTGCCTCATTTTGTTCTTTATGAGAGTCAAGAGTGGGTCCTATTTTATTTTTCATAAGAGTGGGCCATAGGTAAGGGACCTGCCTATCTTTACCCAGGTTCGGGTTAGATAAGGAATTCCCTTGCAGAAACCCTCTAGAAAATGTGAACTTTTTCAATTCTTCTCTGTTCTAGATTAAAAAAATCATTGTCAAAATCATCCAAGTAATGAGAACTTTAATTTTATAAGGTGCTTTTAATCTATTGAGAACATTGTTTATAAATTCCCATCTAATTTTGTTGTATGCCTTTTCAAAATCAATCTTTGAAATCATAAAACCCTTTCTTCCTTTCTTCTTTCTTGAAGTCTGAATTGCCTCATGGGTTATGATTATATTCTCAGCCTCGTTCTTTTAGGATTGAAGTTACTTTGGTAAAAATTAACCAACAGACTTATAAACAATTTAGTTATAGTGGCCAACACTTTAAAGATATTTCAATAACCACATTACAAAGAGAAATAAGCCTCAAGTCTTTATGAATTATGGTTAGGGAACCTTGGGAATTAGCATAATCAGGGCCTTGTTTAAAGGAGTCATATGTGACTTATTCTTAAATGCAGATCGCACCATTTCTTCTATTTTATTCCCTACCACCACTTAATTTTCTATTAAAATTGGGGGTTCAAGTCATCTGTACATGGGGACTTTTGAGTACTTTATCTGTAATTAGGTTGATTAATCACAATATATTCTCATAGGGGAGCTTATGGAGTTTCGACAATAAAGAGAACTATTGGTTAAGTTGCTCAACTTTCTAAAGTTTTTAAAAGTGCTCTTGAAGTTCTTTCTTAAGGAGACCACCTTCTAGAGTTTTCTCATTGTTGTGGAGTGATTTAATAAAATTATGTCTTCCATAGATAATAGTATAGGTGAAAAAGCTTTATGTTCTTATCAACTCACTCAATCCAATCTTCCTTAAATCTCTGAAGCCAATACAATTCTTCCACATCAATGATTAGATTGTATTTATTCTTTAGCTAATTTGTAAATTAATGAGGTAATTGTTTGGTTTCCTTATTAGGCCTTTCATATATAGTTCAATGTCACTATAAGTCTTTTCTTCTTTTGAAATAAAACCGAAAACGTTTTTGCTCCAAATCATTGAATATTTTCTTGACTTCTGAATTACGAAATTAAGGTCTAGAGAGCTATCAAATTAGATATCCTTGATAATTTCCTTATAGCTCAGGAGTGTCTACTAAGCTGTTTCGAATTTGAATTTTTTGTTATAGGAATAAAAGTGCTTCTCTTTAAAATCCAATATAAGTGGGCAATAATTTGAGTATGTAATAACTAAATGAATTGTTTTAGCCTTTGGAAAGAGAAATTGTCATTAAGAATTATTAAAGGCATAATATAAATGTTCAAAAACTTGGAATCTTCCTACTTAACCAATACACTAGGTAAAAGGATTACCCGTGAACTCCAAGTCTATTAGTGTTGGTTTTCTATCTAACATCAGAAGTAGGTGAGATTAGAAGCCTCCATTAAGTCTATATAAGGATACGTATGCTTAAGGTTTTATGTATGCCAAAATCTTTTTCCCATAACCTTGTGTATTAATTCTTAGTGTGGATTGTGAGATCTTCCTCTTGTAATCTTTGTTTTCTATAGTGGAAAGTTTTTTATTCTTGCTTGTAGTTTTTTCCCATATTCGTTAAGAGATTTTTCTACGTTAAATCTTATGTGTCCCTTTTTACCTTAATTTCTTTTATTGGTTTGTTTGCTCTATCCAGATGGAGTTTATCTCCTATCATTGGTATCAGAGCTCAAGTGTTGCTCAAGTATGCTATGTGCTTACAACATATTCTGATCTTCCACATCAGAAAACGAGTTTTTCTTTGATGTTCTTACTGGTTAAAGGGTGGTTCTATTCTTATATTCTTATTGTTTTTTGGGCATATTTCACTGGTATTTGAGGTGATTGAGTGCATATCTAGGAAAAACTCTGTCTAAGGAGACTGGGTTTCAAATGGGACCATTTGTGACCCCTCCAGCCTTTCCTGGGAACTTTCCTGGTGTACTACAGTCTTATTACATACTGGGTGCAGGTAATTCGAGGTGATTTTCCTTTTTCACGTGAGAGGGTAAGAGTCAATTCTTGTGATAGAAAAAATGTCAACCAAATTTGATATTACAAAGTTTGATGGGATAAAGTTCTCATAATTAAAGATGAAGGCAATATTAGTAAAAGATAATTGTTCGGATGCCATCAGTGTTAGGTCGGCAAATTTCACAGATGATCTCAAATGGAAACAAATAGATTCCTTGGCCATGTCAGATTTGCTTCTTAGTCTATCAAATGATATTTTGAAAGGAGTAGAGGACGAGAAAATAGTTAAGGAGATATGGGATCATATCTGAAAGTTATATGAAGCTAAGTCTCTTCACAATAAAATTTTTCTAAAGAGGAGACTCTACACATTCTGAATGTTCAAATCTACTTCAGTAACAGAGCATATCAATACTCTGACCTCTCTATGCTCTTAACTTTCAAATTTGGGACATAATATAAATCCAAATAAATGTGCGAAGATTCTACTCCAAAGTCTTCCAAATTCATATGACCAACTCATCATTAATTTAATCGATAATATCCTCATAGTTACTTTAGTATTTGATGATGTTGCTTTCGGTTCTTGAAGAAGAAAGCAAACGCATTAACAAGGAAGAAAGGCTAATAAGTTCACATCAAGTGGAAGCCTTATCGATGATGAGAGGATGGTTAATAGAGCGTGATTCCACTGGGAGTCACAAACAAGGAAGGTCGAAATCTAAAAGTAAGAAAAATCTCAAGTGTTACAACTATGGTAAGAGAGGACTCTTTAAAAGCGAATGTCAATTAAGGAAGGGTAGAGACAAGGCCTCTAAAGCATCAACTTCTGCCAATGGAGAAATCTTATGCAATGAAGTAGCAACGGTGTTCAAGGATAGAGTAGAGCTCACTGATGCTTAGATAATGGATTCAGGAGCAACATGGCATATGACTCCTTGTAAAAATTGGTTTCACACTTATAAATCAATCTTGGTAGGATCTATGTACATAGGAAATAACCATGCCTTGAAGATTTATGGGATTGGCACCATCAAGTTGAAGATATATAATGGTACAATTCACACTATTCAAAATGTGCAACATGTGAAGGGCTTAAAGAAAATTTTATTGTCTTTAGGACAATTGGATGAAACTGGGTGCAAGACCTCCATTCAAGATGGAGTTATGAAGGTGATCAAAGGAGAAACTGTAGTAATAAAGGTAGAAAGGATAGTTGCAAACTTATACAAGCTTATGGGAGAGACGTATATGGAAGAAAATACATCGGTTGCATCAAATAGTTCTGCAGAAAATGCAACAAAATTGTGACACCATAAACTTAACCACATGTCAAAACAAGGATTGAAGATTCTTGATGAGCAGAAACTACTCCTTGGTCTCACGAAGGTATCATTACCCTTCTGTGAGCACTACATTATAAGTAAGCAGTATAGGCTAAAATTTAATGCATTAAATTTTAGAAGTAAAAATATTCTAGAATTGATTCACTCTGATGTATGACAAGCAGCAGTTATGTCTCTGGGTGAAGCAAGGTGCTTTGTAACCTTTATTAATGATTACTCTAGAAGATGTTGAGTGTATCCTATTAAGAGAAAGGGAGGTGTATTTCCAACCTTCACAACATTTAAAGCACAAATTAAGTTAGAGATGGGGAAGAAAATCAGGTGCGGCAGGACTGATAATGGTAGAGAATATACTGGTGATGAGTTCGTTGATTTTTGTAATCAAGAAGGCATTAAACGTCAATTCAAGGTGCTTCACACTCCTTAACAAAATAGAGTGGCAGAGCGAATGAACGGAACTCTAATTGAAAGAACCAGAGTCATATTGAGAAATGCAAGTATGGAAAAGTCTTTCTAGGAAGAAGTAGTGAAGACTTCCTAGTATATGATTAATCAATCACCAATAAGATCGATTGATTTGAAGAAATCGATAAAGATGTGGATAGGTAAACCAACAGACTATTCTCAGTTACACACATTTGGAAGGATGTATAATACCTAAGATATCACAAAACTATATCCAAATTCTAGAAAATGTAGATTTATGGGGTATATTGATGGAGTCTAGGGGTATCGACTTTAGGATCCCAATGCCCATAAGCTCGTCATTAGTAGAGATGTCATATTTTCATAAGATAAACTGCAAAAGAAAGATCAAAATAGCACGTTTGAAGAAACTTCCAAAGTTGTAACGATTTAGGAAGAAAGGAAGACTGAACAGAAAGATTCTACTGAAGCTATATCAGATCACAAGGAGAAAGAACTAGTTGAATATGAAAATACAGAAGTTCAACGGTCAACTCGTGAAAGGAGAACCCCAACCTGGTAGTCTGATTATATTATGAAGGGCAATGTTGCATATTGTCTACTAACAGAGGATAGAGAACCATCAACATTCCGAGAAGCAACAAATAGTTCAGATGCATCACTTTGGATGACAACAATGCAGGAAGAAATAGAAGCTCTTTATAAGAATAAGACATGGAAGCTTGTGCCACTACCATAAGGAAGAAAGCTCATTGGCAACAAATGGGTATACAAGATCAAACGTAACAATGATGATCAGGTGGAGCAGTATCGTGCAAGGTTGGTGGTAAAAGAATATGCTCAGAAAGAAGGTATTAACTTTACAGAAATGTTTTCACCTATAGTTCGTCTTAATACAATTCTCATTGTCCTAGCTATCTGTGTTACGTTTGATCTATATTTAGAGCAGTTAGATGTAAAGACTGCATTTTTTCATGAAGATCTTGAAAAAAAATATATGTATCAACCAAAATGTTTTGAAGAACCAGGGAAAGAGAACTTGATTTGCAGGTTGAACAAAGCTTTGTACAGTTTAAAACAGGCGCTAAGATGTTGGTACAAAAGATTTGATTCCTTGATAATGAGTTGTGGATTCAACAGTTTTAGTGCAGAGCCTCGTGCAAATTTTAAGAGGTTTGGTAATAATGATTTCATTGTATTATTGTTGCATATTGACGACAAGTTAGTTACAAGCCTTAATAAAGATCGTACTTAAGATTTGAAGGCTTAGTTAGCTGGGGAGTTTGAAATGAAGGATTAGGACTAGAAAATAAGATTCTAGGGATGAAAATTTACTGAGATAGAAATAACAGGAAAATTTGGTTTTCTCAGAAGAATTACTTGAAGAAAATATTGCGACGCTTCAATATGCAAGATTGTAAGTCAATCTCTACCCCTCTTCCTGTTAATTTTAAGTTATCCTCAAGTAAAAACCCTAGCAATGAAGCAGAGAGGAAGGAGATGTCTCAAGTACCGTATGCATTAGCTGTGGAAAGTTCAATGTTCGCTATGATTTGCACAAGACCAGACATTGCACAAGCAGTGGGAGTGGTTAGTCATTACATGGCAAATCCTGGTCGAGAACACTGGTGGGCTATAAAGAGGATCATAAAATATATTAAAGGGAACTCAAATGTTGCTCTATGTTATAAAGGATCTGAATTTATTGTCAAAGGATATGTTGATTTTGATTTTGCAGGCAATCTTGATAAAAGAAAATCCACTACCGGCTATGTGTTTATTATTGCAAGAGAAGTTGTGAGCTGAGTGTCTACAAAAGAAGCTGGGTATATGGTAGTTACACAAGCTTGCAAGGAATCGATATGGATAAAAAGGTTTTTGGAGGAGCTTGGGTATCGACAAGAGAAAATCCCTTTATATTATTATGATAGTCAGAGTGCTTTGCATATTACAAAGAATCCAACTTTTCATTTCAGAACTAAACATATAGGAGCTCAATATCATTTATTCTTGAAGTGGTGGAAGATGAAAGTGTAGACATGCAGAAAATTCACACAAAAGAGAACCTAGCAGATGCACTAACAAAGCCAATCAACATTGATAAATTCATATAGTTTAAATTCTTGTATGTCGTGGCGAAGATATAGACAGTAGAGAAATGGCAAGATAGAAATAACGATATGAAGATTGATTAGTTCTCAATCAAATCTCTAAATGGGAGATTGTTGGTTTTCTATCCAACATCAAAAGTGAGTGAGATTAGAAGCCTCCATTAAGGCTATATAAGGAGACATATGCTTAAGGTTTTATATATCCCAAAATCTCTTTCCAATAACCTTGTGTATTAATTCTTGGTGTGGATTGTAAAATCTTTCTCTTGTAATCTTTGTTTTCTATAGTGAAAAGTTTTCTATTCTTACCCGTAGTTTTTTCCCATATTCGTTAAGGAGTTTTCCTCGTTAAATCTTACGTGTCCCTTTTTATCTCAATTTCTTTTATTGGTGTGTTTGCTCTAGAGTTTATCTCCTATCCATTAGATTATACTTATTGATCATTTCTTGTAAATACCTAATATTTTTCCTTATTTTGAAAACCTCGTCCTTTCTTATGAGAGCTTAATACTTGATTAAGTCATCAATAATTAGCTATGGACCAACAGCACAACTAGGGTTTAATACAAAGAAATTCCTCTGCTGCTTCCTCAGGCTTGGCAAAGGACTAGCATTGATGACATTGAAGAGCCAAGTGATTTTATAAAAAGCTACACCTTCTAATGAAATAGGTTGGTTGGAAGAATTAATTTCTCATAAATGCAGATCCATGTCTGTCCACATGAGCTAGATTCCTCCTGAGGAGCCAAAAGACTAGACACGCGTAGGTAATTAAAGCTTGCCTTTTCTATTATCTTACAAGCTTTCAGTCCACTGATATGTGGCTCAGCAATTGCTAAAATGTTGGGGTAATGCTTGTGTAGTTAATTCCCTATATTTCTGCAAAATAAAGTGTTACCTGATCTTCCAACATTTTAGAAAAGAACTTTCCTTTTAATGCAGTAGATGATAAAAGCAAAAAGACAGAAAAGGAGCTTCACCTGTGTGATAGTATACGTTGGAGGGTGCTAGTCTGACCAATACTATACCTGCTTCTCAGCTAAGGTGATACTATTACTAATACTTATTTCCATACACTCCAAGATACCGTCATTTTAAGCAACTTGGACTTATGAAATTCTTGTCCACTGGATCCCCAGTTGAGAAAAGTGGAATTGGGCTTAAAACTTTATATGACTCCTAATGCTCCGAATTATTTGAGCTGATCGATTTTTTGGGGTGGATTTATGAGGTTTTGACAGGGGTTTTTCCTTTTTTTTTTTTGCCCTTTTTGCGTTGTCATTCCTCTGGTACGTGAGTACTGAAAAGAAAGGAGTTTGACTTCTCCCACATTTGTGGTGAGGAACTTTTTATCTCCTGTTGGTAGCGTTGTCTCATATTTTTCGATTGAGTCATTTATCCCTTTTGAATGCTCAGACGGTAAGATAAATTAGAGCTTTGTGGATTAGCCTTGGGGTTTTTTGTGATGATTGAATTACCTTTAAGTCTAAAAGGTGTTTACCCTTTACGAACTCTTATTATATCTAACATCCACTAAACAAATTCCTTTTCTTCAGCCTGGCTCCCTACTTAGGCACTGAAGTTTGTTCTGCATTTGAACATGAGGATTTTATGGGGTTGCATTTTAAGCAACTTAATTTCATACTTCCAACCATTCTACACCCAAAAGAAATAAAGAACATTCCTTCATATTCAACTCTTTGGCATAATTTGCCTGTAAATTTTTTTGGAATCAACTGCTTGGATAGCTCAGAGACATATTCTTGCAAACTTACCCCTTGTTGTCTTTATTGTGCTTTTGTCTACTCAAATCGTATGCCTCAAAATTGTTTGTTATTGTTGACAATATTTTAGTGTCATACAGTTCTAGACGAAGACTCAGTAGTCTAACTCATGCTTTTAATGACTTTGGCGGAGCAGTATCTGGACTACGCGTCCAGCGTCGAAGAATACTGTAGCGCTGTCTAAGCCACCATGTTAAGCCAATTTGAAGTCTAATATTTGTGAAATGTAGCAAGTAGAAGCCTTTATCCATATCAACTATATTTAACTTACCCTAAAGGTTCCTCAATGAGAATGGGCGTTTAGATAGCAAGGTAAACACCACATTCCTTCCTAATATATTTGTAATCAGTGCAAACCTTTATGCTTTTCTGGTTCTCTGTTTCATCGCCTTAGTAAACACCTAACTCGTATTGATCCTTAAATAACTTAAAACCAGCTTCTGCAATCTCCTCCTTACTTTGACCATTTGAGCATTCTCTCGTAAGAGCCTCCTTTAAGGAAAACAACCCTTTGAACCATTCACTCAACTTACAAACAGGTTATGTACCTTGACCTTATATGATCCTCTTGGGTGGAGCTTGGAATCGTGTGGGTGAGTAGACTATGCGAGTGCCAACGCCGAAAATAGGACAGAACAGCCCACGATAGCACATCGGTGGCGCACGATAAGCGCTCACAAATATTTATGGTGTATCATAAGTAGATTCTATGCAAAGTGTTGTCCTAAGGTGTTCCATTCCATGACATGGCATAAGAAAAAGAAAACTTTTACTTTCTCATGTCGTGCTTCCTTTGATAGATTGATGATCACATATTTGGTTCCTCTCTGATGTAACAGTCTCATGTACAAGGTAATTGGAACTTTCGTGGCAAGCAAGAATAAGATAAAAAATCCCACTTTTGATGGCACTTTAAGAAGAATGTTTAAAGGGCCTTTCTTTTTTTCCAACTCATGAAGTATTGTCAAACTCATGAATGTTTAAAGAATCTAGCTAATGCAACCAAACATAGTTAGTGTAAGTGGTTCAGCACTCTCATCCCTTAAGTAGAGGTCTTATATTCAAGCCCTGAAAATGGAGAAACTTATTTAGCCAGCATTTTACTCTTTACGAGCTGACCCAATGCAAGCAGGATTAGTTTAAGTATGGATAGTTTAAAGGCGCCTTCTTATTATTGGGACCTTCCTAAAACAACTCATGAACTAACCAAAAAAAGAAAAAAGAATCTAGCTATTGCAGCTAGTGGATGTCAAAAAAAAGAATATTAAAGCTGTCGAAAATAAAGGCAAGACAAACCTATTCTTTGTAGATATTGCCACTTAATTCGTTCCTCACAAGTTCTGCACCATATCGCTCATTTATTTTCATGACTTCCACATAACCATTATACAAAAGTGAAGGCATCACAGTTGGTGATGATAAAAGGATCTCGCTAATGAAAGCGTTCCCTGCCATCTTGGATGTCCGGATAAAGATGCTAGATCCATTTGAATATGCTACGTTGACACAAGGAGGTTTTATTTGGCTGCACTTCCTTTCAATTTCTTGCCCAATGTCTGTGTCCCTAACTTCTGTTATTCGAGCAAAGTGCCTAGCAACTTCTTGTCTCCTGACCAGATGGCGACCGTAGCCTGACTATGCCTTTTAGTGCCTTGCATGCCGGGCTTGCCATTCTCCTCTCTTGAAAACGATGATAACTTCTAACCTTTAGTCGCCAGTTTGGTAGTGGCATTGGGTGCTCTTCGTGTCCTTAGTGCCTGAGACTAGCTTTGCCATTAGTTAGAGAAGGTAGAGAATGATGCCGAGTCTCAAGCCCATTTTAACTAAACTTTGGGGAATTGGGGAAACACTAAAATCAAGTTTGGGAAAGCCAAACAAGGTGAAGAGGTTCTTTTATCAAGGCTGGAACTCCAGCAACACTTACTAAAACTGAATGGACCAGAAACATGGTCCACATTTTGGAGACGATTATTGCCTTCAAATTTCCTCAAAACTTCAAGAAAAGGGCATAGGTATCAATGATATATGTTCATTTCGCATATGCCATCTTGAAAATGAGCAATATTGTGCAGTATCCAGTTGGGGCGAGACGACCCAACGTTTGAAACCGGTCTGTTTCGCAGACATATAAACAATGAAAATACAAATAACAAATACAGCTCTCTTCGTTAACATTTACCAATGGAATCTATAATCAATATGCACGTCGCTGAACTCAAGGATTCGAGAGTCACATTTTGTACTCGACAAACAAGGAAAAAGAGTTGAAGATGAAGTTCGTCTCTCAGAAACTACTCGCTATTATATGCCCAATAAAAACTGAAAGAAGTAAACATTTAATTATGACTCCGCTAATCCAAGCAACCCGATGGGAAGGAAAGTTTCTGAGAAACCTCACGTTATTTTCTTCACGCATAAACGACCAATAACGGTTGATAAACTGGGAAATTCGCACCTCAACGTTCTGGGATTCTCGTTCTTTTCCTTTCCATCATGATTATCCTCGTTTTCAAGTCCCTCTTGTTGGTAACCTTTCTTGCTGACAGGAACGACTTTTTTTTCTACGGGCATCGTCTTTGATCGCATATTGAATCGTTTTGAGCATTCTCTTGCAAATGGCAAAGCCAGCATGTTTCTTTCTATAACATGACCAAGTGAAGCTATTTCGTACGAGTCATATAAGGGACTCCCACAGTCCCACATAACAGCAGCTTTTGCTTGCCTTTTTTTGTCATCCATTTCCATCGAGTAAGATCGATGCGTATAGCTTAGTTCTGTATAAGTTTATGATCTCTTAAATCTGTAATGCAAAGTTCTATGAGCTTTTGTATAAATTATTTCAATATATAGTTGTGGAGTCCACGACATGATACCATTTGAATTAGTCGTAAAAGTTAATGATGAAGCGTTGAAGATTGATGAACAATCAGAATTAGTGCTTGAGTTGAAGTTTACTACATAATATAATGGTTTTTATAATTTGAAATTTGAATTCATAGATATTTGCTTAATTAATAAAATGTATATAGTCCTAATATTATTAGTTTATTTAGGTCATAATGTTTGTAGTGTAAGAGAGATGTAACACCTTTCTCTTGGATAATACAGGTGAAGGAAAGGCAATGACGGTAGAGGATGTCCAGTGATATAAATTATATTATCATCTTTTGTAGTATGGATTTGTTTTATTTCAATTTTTACGTTTTGAAACTTACTATTTATTTTTTTACGGTTTTGCTTAATTATCACCTAATGTTTTATTTTAGTTATTTTTTCTTAAAAGTACCTAATATTGAAATTTTTTGTATTTTAATATGACATTATTTTATAAATGTAAATAAACAGAAAGCTTCTTAAAAAAAGGATATAAGGACTTATATGATAACTAAATAACGCTATAAAATATAAAATTGAAATAAAAAATAAAAAAATCCAATCTAATTACCCAACGTAGTATTATATCTAACGAAGAACATATGATTAATTTAGAATATGTAGTTGTTTTGTAAGGTGTTCTTGAGTTAGAGGCAAGAGCTCAAAAGCTTTATCGTTTATATCTTATCTAAAATTTTACAAGTATGAAGAATAAAATGTACTTTTGATAAAAATTTAGAAAATATCTAACAAGAATTATTTTTAAAAATGGAAGAATTTTTAAAAACACAAAAAGAAAAAATTTATGTTAAATTTTGTAAGAATATAAAAAAGGTATTAATTACTGAAAAATAAAAACAAAAGTCAACTCATCTTTAGAATTTTATTTTATTAAACAACCAATATTCAAAATAATATCAATAAAATTCTAAAATTATCCGGTACATAAAAATATTGACTTTAACAAATTTCTAGTGCATTCACTATTCACTCACTTTTTTGTTTAATTTTATAAATGGCATAATAAACAAAAAATTGGAAACATTAAAATATGAAAAGAGCATCGATTAAACTTTAAATATTTTTTTATTGTGCTTCAATAGTAATAAATTGCATTTTCACCATTAATTGCAGTTCAAACACTTGCACTTTTATCTATTTGACAACATTAAATTGTATCTTTCTTTGATAATTAAAATAAATTTAAATTTTAAAGAAGTTAATTACAGTTTAAATAGTTATACTCCTTTTGTGTTATTAATTATTAATTTAATAATCAATTAAATACTTATTCCACCACCCTCGTCACCGTCGGATGAGGGATAGGTGGCTACGAACAGTGTTCAGATTTGTCATCTCCACTTGCTCGGAATGGACAGGGACCGAGAGGAAATGACGGAGACATTTGTGAAGCATATTGCCTTCCACAATTAATTCATTCAATTAAAGTGGCACGTAAACTACTATCCTTTTCCTTGGACCCCGTAAAAAAAACAACTGTTCAACAAAAAAGTTTTGGATTCCAAATTCTAAATTCCTTGCTTTATATTCCCCGCGAATCACTAACTTTCGTGTTCTCACACCACTTGAAAACTTCGCTGTTTCACAATGTTTGCTAGATTGAAGACTGAAAACGGTCGTACAATTAGACTAATGTATCACAAACATAAAAAGCAGTAGTACTATTAGCATATCAGTTAGTTAATTACGTGACTTAAGTTGTCTCTTAGACCAATTAATTATACTTACTATCAATTATAAACCTGGAACGGATACAAATACTTACGAGCTTTATTTCTTTAATGTTAATAAAAAATGATTTTTGATATAGTGAGAGGTAAGAGTGTTAATTTTATCTCTAATATTTTCACCAAGCTTTAATTTAGACTTATAATAGTTTAAATTGTTCAAAACTTTTAATTTAAACCCTAATTTAATAATTTCCTCAAAATTTTATTAAATAATTTCATTGTAACTTTTTAAATATTTATCTATGATTCCTTTAAATCCTATTTTAATAGCCTCCTCAAAATTTTATTAAATAATTACATTCTATCTTTTTCAATATTTATTTATGGGTAATTTGATAGCTTCCTCAAAATTTTATTAAATAAATACATTCTACCTAATATTTATTTATGGGTCGTTTAAAACCTAATTTAATAGCCTCCTCAAAATCTTATTAAATAATTGCATTCTATCTTTTTCAGTATTTATTTATAAGTCCTTTAAACCCTAATTTGATAGCCTCCTCAAATTTTTATTAAATAATTGTATTCTACCTAATATTTATTTATGGGTCCTTTAAATCCTAATTCCATAGCCTCCTAAAAAATTTACTAAACACTTGTATTCTAACTTTTTAAATATTTATTTATGGGTCCTTTAAACCCTAATTTAATAGCCTCTTCAAAATAAAATAATTCTATTCTAACTATTTAAATATTTATTTATGGGTCATCTGATCAGTTGACATCTTGCCCTTTACTCTCATATATTGCCCATGAATCACTAATTCCTCTAAACTCTTGCTCCAAAAACATTCCATTTGTTTTAATAAATTCTATTATGGATCTTCCTTGTCTACTAGAATAATAAAGATGAGAGACTTTGTCCATTAACATTTGGGATTTAACATATTAATGGGCAATAGCAATTCAATAACTAGGCCCTTTTCTATCCGAGGAGTTGTGCACCGCATTTTTAGTTATTGTCTAAAATAAGATGAATTTAACGAACCATAAGCTTAATACAATTAATGAATTGTAACCTCTACATATTGGTGGAGTTCGTCCAATTCTTTATACATTTGGGACTATTAGGGTTAGGGAATATTAACAAAATATCATCTACTTCCTAATCTTATATTTTCTGTCGTAATTATTTTACTTAAAATTATCATTTATCTTATTTGTATACAATCTTCACCCTATCATTCTGTTTGTATTTCTCCTAAGATATGATAAGATTCAACCTTATCAATATCATCATAAAATGTGTATAAATAGTATTCACTTATATATAACATGAAGAAGCATTCAATAAAAGTCTACATAGCTGACATTACTCTTCTATATTTTTTATATTATATCAGGGGCCACCCAATTGTGGAGTCAATTTTTTTTTCATTACCTTGTTTCATGCACCACTTCATTACTATTTCAATACCTTGTTTCACACACCATATTCCTCAATTCACCATGCATTCTGAATTTGCTACACTATCAATCACCAACATTGATAGTTACTTAATTGATTATTTAATTATTTCATAACACTTAGCGATTAAGGACATGAAATTGCTTAAGATACTCACTTTAACTCATATGTAATTTTAGACACAATTCGGAAGCAAAAAAGTTAAAGTGAGTCGAAAGTATGATATTTGGGCTATTTTCTGAAGATTAATATTCATTTGTCTTTATAGAGTAAGAAGAAGAAAATTAGAAGATAAGAGGATGACAAGAAAATTGGAACAAAAAGAAGAAGAATTATAGAAAGCATGCAACGTGTATGTTTTTGTCATGCAAAAACATCAATTTAATGGACAGTAAAATGGTAGCAGTCCATGAAGAAAACGCAGTAGCATAAAGGGAAACAGAAACGATGACACAGTGGAGCATGAAATGCAACAGCATGAAATGGCGACGCAACAATTGGGAAGCGTAAGTAAAACGCAGTCTGCGTTTCACACAGACAAGGAATGTGTTTAAGAGAAGTCAGCAGTGGAGGGTTTAAGTGAGACGTGAATAGTAGCTTGGACCACCAAGTTTATTTGTCACATCAAGACAACAGTACCGAGAGAATAGAGAGTAGGTAGTAGTTTAGGAAATAGAATAGAAGAGAGCTTGCGAGAAACAAAAGGAGGCATAGTGAAGAGGAGCAGCTAGGTGTCTTCGGTAAGGTTATTAATGGGGGCTGAAGCATTGTTTCAGGAGAGATCCATGGAGGGCTAGACATCCCGATGTCAGTTCGGAGGTGACATCGACGTCGACGACCCGGGTTAAGTATATTTCTTTGTTTTAGTTGTTTCTTTCTCTCATTATAAATTGATTGTATTATCCTATGTTAATTGATTTGGGTATTGTATATGGATAATCATATTTTCGTTATTGTTCGGTTATTTGCATATGAACCCATTGGATATTGTAAAAAGATGATTTTAATGCGTTCATTAAATCATTTATTTACAAACTCATTGCTAGAATTTCGATATAATCTGTAATTATTATGTTGAAATTCATGTGTGACGACTAATGATTCGTAATCATTATGGATAACATGACCTAGGTTAAATGATACATCGTATGTGATTGTTGCCTTGATTAATAGGTTTTCCTAATTCGTAATGATACTACTGCCTAATTAAATCTGAAGATCGTATCCTAGGTTATTTGCTGATTAGGTTGAATTAACGATCGTATCTTGATTAAGCAAAAATTGAGAAAAAACTCGAGATAATTATTAACCCACGATTAATAGTTGTTTGGAGAGGTTAGAAAATAAAAAATCCATGAAATATGTTTAATTAGGGTGTAGGTCGATATTGAACCAAAGAACCAGGTCTCTATCGATTTCCTCACTGTTATTATTTTTTGCATGTTTTCTTTAATTTGTTTTCATTATGTTAGTTTTATTTTATTTTCTTATTAAAATCCAAAATCTCATTTTCCTAAACACTGATTAATTTCATTTCAACAACTTTTCATACAGTCTCTGTAGGATCGACTTAGACTCACTACTCCTATAGTAGTAGTCTAGTTATTTTATTTTGACTAGCGTTACGACGACTTGTCAGACATCATAAAATTTATCACCACAAATTTATACAGTAACAATTATCTCATTTGGAAAAACCAAGTAAAAGTTATCCTACTTATCTGTGACCTAATCGACTATATTGACGACTCCATTAACCCACCATCGAAGCACAATGATACCATCGATAATTCTTCCTTTCCTTTAACATAATTTTTGGATTTGGTACAAAAGGGGCAAACTTGTGTTACTGTCTCAACATCATACTCACCTCGACTACCTCGACTGTAACATCCCCTCACCAATAGGAAGGGCATATTGGTAAATTGTCATGTTTAGGATTGTTTATAGTGTAGTGACTTATTCATGCATTCATATATGCACATGAATAATAAATAGTGAATATTTGCACGTGAAATGTTTGTACATGCATGCATGACATTTTCCCAGTTTTTAATTGTGATTAATTGAGCTAAATAAAAAAATGTCTTAAGTGATTTAGAATTGAAATTGGAGAGGTTTATTAGGGTTTTCCTAATTTTTGAGAATTATAGGAATTTTTCGAAAATTTTCTGGAATTGTTTCCGGACCCGAAAAATTTTCGACTGACTGATTAGGGGTCATCCAGTAGGAAATTTGTGGTCCAATGGCAATGAAAACTTAGACATAAGAAATTGGAAATA